>WBMY01018677.1:47948-64398 GCA_013397315.1 Donacobius atricapilla
GCGGGTTATTTTTCCCTCCACATCTGCCACCACCTCCTCCCCTTCTCCCCCAGCTCCTCTCCGATTTCTGCCGCCCGTGCAGGCGCTGGCACCCCGCGCTCTTTGTCCCGGGACCGCGTCCGTGCGGGGACCGCCACCGCGGACAGGCGGCGGCGTGCGGGCGGCAGGGGGCGCTGCGGCCCCGCGCATCCCGAGCACCCCGCGCATCCCCGCAGAGCCCCGCGCATCCCGCGNTCAAAGAAAGTGTGGTGAGCTGAGGATCAGCCTCTTCTCCTAACTGACAAATCAGAGGATGAGAGCAAATGGACTCAAATAACATCAAGGGAGGTTTAGACTGGATATCAGGGAAAATTTCTTCAAGAAAGTTTGGTCATACGTTGGAAACAGGCTGCCCAGGGAAATGGTTGTGTCACTATCCTTGGAGGTGTTTAAAAGACGTGCAGATGTGGCACATTGGGACATGATTTAATGGTGGACTTGACAGTGTTGTATTAATGCTTGGACTTGATGGTCTTAGAGGTCTTTTCCAATCTAAGTGATTCTATGATTCTCTGATTTTGAAAAAAAAAATAGAAAAAAGTTTGGGTTTTCTGTTCCTAAGAACAACTCATACAGTAAAAACTTCTATCTCAAAAGAACACCTTCATGTAGGTTGTGCCCCTCTTTATTATAGTGGTCTCAAAAGCATTTCTTCAGAAGAGATATTAAACAAGAACTTGTCACAGTGAGTAAACCATTTCAGTGCATCCAGTGCAAATCTCAGCAAAGGGTTCTGCTGTTTGATAATGTCCATTTTATGTCAGTTTCTGTAGTGAAACCGCATTGCTTCTCCTGAGAAGTTTGCTTCCCTAGTCCTCCCAAATTTAATCTATGCCTTAATCTAAAAGATCTTCAACATATGAGAAACAGACAAGTTTCCTCAATCTGCCTCAGAAAACTACTGCTGAGACCCACCTAGTCCAACAGTCTGATACAAGCAACAGGGAAAATCCTGTCCACAAATTCATTTCCTGTATTTTAAATTTTCCTCACCTTTTCATGATCCCTCCATTTTCAGGTCCCAGATGAAAACAGCCACAGGAAATTTGCACTTTCATTTTTTGTTTTTAATAAATACCAAATAACTTGGTCACTGTTTCCAATTTTTCCTCTGCCTTGTTATGTCGTAAGAAATTTTGATACAGATTTCAGCAAGCTTCATCTTTTGGGTAAAATTATGCTTTTCAATGCTAATACCTGCCTTCTTAGAAGAGGACAGTCAGCAGCCCAGCCTATGGCTCATTGCAGTCAACTTATGAATTACATTGATATTTCATCAAAGAATGACTGAGATGGCTGAAGTTTTCAAATAAGATATCACATGGGGCATGTATTTTACACTCCTCTGTTGGAAAACCAGACCAAAACTTACCCCAAAGAACAGGCAGCTGTGGGTCAGCAGATACTCCTGTCCTTTACTGATTACTTGGAGGTATGTAAGATTCAGTGCCTTATATAGCAAAAATTAGCTATCAGTGAGAGAAAGTGCAGGTGTATTTTTCACATGATACTATTTCATATCCAGTGTTATTGATTAATTTTGATATTGACTTTATGGCAGACCAACATCCAAACCATGCCTTGTGATTAGCATTGTGATTTCAGCATTCACTAAGTCAGGAAGAATAACAACCTAGTTTGACTAGTCGGGATGGTGCTCACAGGAAGCTCACTGAATTCCCTGCTGCTTTAGCCACATTTTGGGCCATTCTAGCTGCTTGTGGTCCAATTTGCAAAGAATAGCTGGGACTGCTGAGGACACCCTTCTTTGGGAAGTGGCTGAGAAGTGGCTGAAAATACAGTGAACCTCAGCTACCATGGCAACCTCTCTGAGGAAGAGCCTACATTGTGGCTGGTTCTTCTTCTGCTTCTTGTCCACATCTTCTGTCCCCTCAAGGGAGCTTCTTCATGGCTCCCACATTACCCTTCCACTCCACTAAGTATGGTGAACAACGAGCCACACTTGGGGGTGTTTCGCCAGCAGACAGAGTTCCTTTGCCTCCATTCAGCACTGTCAANCGCACCCCGCGCATCCCGCACAGCCCTGCGCATCCCGCGCATCCCGGTGCTCCGGCGCGACTGCCGTGGGGATACAGGCACAGCGCCCACCCCTAACTCGGCCAGTTCTGGCTCCCGTGTGATTGCAGAGGAGATGCCCTGCTGTTTTATACTCTTCGGGAATGAAGCGTGTCACAGATGTTCTTGTAAATTCTTTCATGCGTTACTTAAATCGCTGATGACTGATTTTATTTTTTTTCCCCATGGAGTCTCCAGCAAACTTTTTTTTTTTTTTTACTTTTTTTTTTTTTTTTCATATAAAGGGGCGCGGCNCAGGTCTGATGGGGAGCAGCTGAAGGAGTGTTAGCCTGGAGGAAGGAAGGCTCACCGGAGGCCTTATCGCTCTCTACAACTACCTCAAAGAAAGTGTGGTGAGCTGAGGATCAGCCTCTTCTCCTAACTGACAAATCAGAGGATGAGAGCAAATGGACTCAAATAACATCAAGGGAGGTTTAGACTGGATATCAGGGAAAATTTCTTCAAGAAAGTTTGGTCATACGTTGGAAACAGGCTGCCCAGGGAAATGGTTGTGTCACTATCCTTGGAGGTGTTTAAAAGACGTGCAGATGTGGCACATTGGGACATGATTTAATGGTGGACTTGACAGTGTTGTATTAATGCTTGGACTTGATGGTCTTAGAGGTCTTTTCCAATCTAAGTGATTCTATGATTCTCTGATTTTGAAAAAAAAAATAGAAAAAAGTTTGGGTTTTCTGTTCCTAAGAACAACTCATACAGTAAAAACTTCTATCTCAAAAGAACACCTTCATGTAGGTTGTGCCCCTCTTTATTATAGTGGTCTCAAAAGCATTTCTTCAGAAGAGATATTAAACAAGAACTTGTCACAGTGAGTAAACCATTTCAGTGCATCCAGTGCAAATCTCAGCAAAGGGTTCTGCTGTTTGATAATGTCCATTTTATGTCAGTTTCTGTAGTGAAACCGCATTGCTTCTCCTGAGAAGTTTGCTTCCCTAGTCCTCCCAAATTTAATCTATGCCTTAATCTAAAAGATCTTCAACATATGAGAAACAGACAAGTTTCCTCAATCTGCCTCAGAAAACTACTGCTGAGACCCACCTAGTCCAACAGTCTGATACAAGCAACAGGGAAAATCCTGTCCACAAATTCATTTCCTGTATTTTAAATTTTCCTCACCTTTTCATGATCCCTCCATTTTCAGGTCCCAGATGAAAACAGCCACAGGAAATTTGCACTTTCATTTTTTGTTTTTAATAAATACCAAATAACTTGGTCACTGTTTCCAATTTTTCCTCTGCCTTGTTATGTCGTAAGAAATTTTGATACAGATTTCAGCAAGCTTCATCTTTTGGGTAAAATTATGCTTTTCAATGCTAATACCTGCCTTCTTAGAAGAGGACAGTCAGCAGCCCAGCCTATGGCTCATTGCAGTCAACTTATGAATTACATTGATATTTCATCAAAGAATGACTGAGATGGCTGAAGTTTTCAAATAAGATATCACATGGGGCATGTATTTTACACTCCTCTGTTGGAAAACCAGACCAAAACTTACCCCAAAGAACAGGCAGCTGTGGGTCAGCAGATACTCCTGTCCTTTACTGATTACTTGGAGGTATGTAAGATTCAGTGCCTTATATAGCAAAAATTAGCTATCAGTGAGAGAAAGTGCAGGTGTATTTTTCACATGATACTATTTCATATCCAGTGTTATTGATTAATTTTGATATTGACTTTATGGCAGACCAACATCCAAACCATGCCTTGTGATTAGCATTGTGATTTCAGCATTCACTAAGTCAGGAAGAATAACAACCTAGTTTGACTAGTCGGGATGGTGCTCACAGGAAGCTCACTGAATTCCCTGCTGCTTTAGCCACATTTTGGGCCATTCTAGCTGCTTGTGGTCCAATTTGCAAAGAATAGCTGGGACTGCTGAGGACACCCTTCTTTGGGAAGTGGCTGAGAAGTGGCTGAAAATACAGTGAACCTCAGCTACCATGGCAACCTCTCTGAGGAAGAGCCTACATTGTGGCTGGTTCTTCTTCTGCTTCTTGTCCACATCTTCTGTCCCCTCAAGGGAGCTTCTTCATGGCTCCCACATTACCCTTCCACTCCACTAAGTATGGTGAACAACGAGCCACACTTGGGGGTGTTTCGCCAGCAGACAGAGTTCCTTTGCCTCCATTCAGCACTGTCAAGGACACACCTGGGGTCCTGTACCAAGCTGAGGATTCCTCAGTGTAAGAGAGACATGGGCATACTGGAGAAAGTGCAGTGGAGTGCCACAAAGATGATTATGGGACAGGAACATCTCTCCTATGAGGAAAGGCTGCGAGAACTGGGACTGTTCAGTGCAGGGAAGAGAAGGCTCAGAGGTGCAAACACCTGAAGGGAGTGTGCAAAGAGGATGGAGCCAGGCTCTTCTTGGTTGTGCCCCAGGGCACAGAGGCAATGAGCACAGACCTTCCCACCACGTAGGTGGGCAAACAGGGGCACACATTGCCCAGAGAGGTGGTGGTCTCTACCCTCAGAGGTATTGAAATGCTACCTGGACAGGTTCCTAAGCAGCTGGCTTTAGGTAGTTCTGCTTGAGCAGAGGGGTTATACCAAATTACATCCTTCCTCAATGCTGCTGTGATTGTATGAACAACTGCACCATTTTGTGGGCAAAGGTGTGATGCCACCACAGAAGCCTCCCACTAATCAGAAAGTGGCATTGGGCTGTCCTTATCCTTGACTGTTCTCTAGAGGATGTTTGCTCATGGGAATGGCATGTTTGTGCTATTAAGAAGCTGGATAGACAACACTGAAGTAAGGTAAACAGATCCATCTCATCTAATGACACAAGTAAGTTTGCTTTAACTCTTTCCTTTTTTTTTTTAAACTGCTCTGTGTTTAAGTACTCCAGTCTCATTACTCAACGCACTCTAGCACTTCTACTGACACTAGTGGAATTATTAACTTCTTGCAAGCAAAGGCTGCTCTAACTTAAGTATCTAAAGGTAAAGTTATGAGTCCTCACACATATTCAAGAAGGAGAAAAAGATCTGTCTCAAACAGAAATGAAAACAGAAGATGGCAGATAAAGAACTGATACTCCTTGTCATCCTAGTATGGTAAAACTTCCCTTTTAAATGAAAACAGGTTTCTATAACTGAGTAGATGATATTGCCCTTATTTCCCTGGAAGAGGGAATGAGGAGGGAACACAGAAGGCTTAAGATGTGTATGGAGAAAAAGACAGAAAGAAGGAGAGTGGGAGAGAACAATTTTGCTGCAAAATAAGAAAAGGCAAAAATAAATCTAAGGTACTTGAAAAAAAAAATCATAGCTGCTATTTGGAAATAAATATGGTAAAAATTACCAAAATAAATACTAGTTGTTCTTATTTGTCTCACTAGGAGGTTAGAGTTAAAAATAATTGCAATGCCAAAGCAGTTGTATAAATGTAAAATCCAGCATATTCCTTATAGAGCATGTTGTAACAATAAATCACTTTTCAAACTATCCCCTCTATCTCACACATTAGAAATCTACCACCAAAGGAGTAAATACTGTCTTACTTTTACAACGGTAACAGAGCTATATATCCAGGCAATAAGCTAGCTTTTCTGTCTGTTTGCTGTGCTAATTTTTTTCAGCAGTTTTAAAGGAAGATTTTCAGAAAACCTAAATCAAGCCAGTGATCTAAATGAGCTTCTCAGCTGAAATGTGAGTTTCATGAAGTTTCCTGTATTTTGAGAGATACATTTTCAGAAGCCTGTGAACAAGAGGTGCTCCATGCTGTATTATTTTGGGCGTCATTATAGGAGGGGCTCCTGAAGCATGTGCTGCAGCAGGACAGGATGCCCACAGCTCTGCTCTGCTGACAAACCCACCTCTGCTGAGCAGCCACAGCAGCAGCGCTCACCCAACACTGGGCAGAGATATGGGGGCAGCCCTGGAAGTCGGGCTGCACTCTGGGCATCTTCCTGCTTCTCAGTAGCTTGGAATATGGGTAACCAGAGGAATTTTCAGAAGAAAAGAAGGGGAAAAGCAAATGGCTCCAAACCTCAAAAGAAACAAAACACCCATAGTTTTAAGTTGCATGTACTTCCATTGGAAAATAACCATTTTCTTGCACAGTTCTTTCACTTTCAGGAATCTTCAGAAGTGATACCTTATCTTCTGATCCATGAAATATATGGTGATGGATGACCATGAATATGTGGTCTGCTGGACCCAACAGTTTCCCTGAATGAGCAGACCATGTACTGCCTTATCTGCCATTCATAACCAGCTTGCATCCAAGTTTTTGCATGTTTTGGGAAAGAGACAAGATCAAACTTGATTCCCCCTGGGGTGTTCATTGATTTCACCTTCCTGCCAGTGGCAGGGCTCAGTGCCTGAACTTGCTCTGGAATGTTTCTCAGCTGTTTTGTTGGAGAGAAATCAGTGTATTGCTGGGAGCTGAACAGATACTGCAGGTGGCTGGGTCCCACATATTTCTGGATTCTCCTCCAGACAATGTGTGCTGGCCCATCTCATGTTTTCCAGGATCTCTGCCATAGGGATGTAACAGACATTTGTACGTTCTGTGAGGGAATTTTCAATATGAGGGAATAGAGGGTATTCCGCTGTAATTTTTGTGCAGTCAGACATAACATAATCTAATCTGGGTCTTGTTGGGATCTGAATTTGCAGTCCTTGCTCATATACAATTTCCTCTCATTTACCAGCCACAGGGAGATCTTAGCTTCTCACATCTTCATTTCTCTCAGGTGCCCTGAAGCTGGGTTTCATGAACACCTCTCAGTAAGAAAGGGGTGCAATTGAAAAAAAGGGAGCAGGAGTGATTGTCAGTGGAAAAATTTCTCCCATGACAAAGGTCACTCACTGAAAGTTTCTTTTTACAAAGTTCTCCAATTTGTGAAACACGAAACTACTACTCCCTCTGTTACCAAGCCCCATCCATGCTCCTACCTCATCCACTAATACAAGGCTAATTTCATGCTAGATAACACTCTCTTTAGCCACAAACTCTTGTTAGGGATAACCGGAAGAACATAAGATGAGAAACTGGAATAGTGCTTTTAATGTATATAGCTGTATCTACATATATATTGTATTGTGTATATTGTTGTCTGAAGTTCTTGGGATTAAATTTCTTGCTGCTGGGGAGCATTTGTTTCCAGCAAATAACACAGGCAAGATGCTTGTTCTTTCTTGGAACTTTTGCAGTTCTGAGCCTGTAATTTTAAGACTGACCTGATGCCTTAAGTCTCAAGTTATTGTGGAGATTTTCCATCAGGTGTTATTATAGTTCAGCTTTCCTTTGCTGGTTAAGTGTTGCCATTTCTGATGATACTGGTTCATTATACAGATACCATCTGTTGTCTGCACAATTTATTTCTCAATCCTATCTCTAGACAACAGATTCTTAAAGGGAACACAGGCATTTTTAAAGAAAGTAGATATAATTCATTAAATGCTTAACATCGTTTACATCAAAATTATTTTTAAGAGTGTTAGAGACACATATCTGTTAGAGACACATATGGAACTAGCAGTTTGCAGGATTTTTGCTGTCATTTCTGTCTGTGATGCTTCAGACCCTAGTTGTTTCGTATATCCAAAAGCATTTGCATTTTTTTCCCCCTATAATAGCCAGCCTTAAGAGAAGCAACACTGTGTCCCTGTACACCTTGACTTGACTAAACAGTATCTCAACAGAAAGAACACCAGTCCTCCTAGAGGATAATCACATCTTGGGGCTCTCACACCTTTTGCTCTCTCTGATGAACTTCCTCTTAGCCATGCTGATAGGGGCCTTTGGGCACCATCATATCCCAGATGCTGATAATCTTTATTTATTTTGTTATGCAGCCTGCAACAGCAGCAAAGCTCAGTCAAGAAGAAAACACAGAAATCCCTCTTTGACAGGGTTTGCTTAGTATATCAGCAGTCATGCAAAGCATGAGATCATAAAATATTCATTTTCATTTTTACTCCACCTTCTCTTCAAATAGCTCACGTAGACTTTCAACCATGAATGAATAATATCTAACAATTGCTCTTTGAAGTAACTATTATTATCTTTGTATATGGAGCTGAAAATGGACCACAGGTTGTTAAAAAACATTCTCAGGTATGCATCACAACTATATCAATCAGAAGAAAAACATGCACTCAGTCATGAGTTTTGAATCAGCAAGATCATTTTTGATAGGAACGAGCCATTAAATTAGAGAAAAACAGTTTCAGGCATTTGAGATGGAAGCAAGTGCTATTTCCTTTTTTTCTTAACAGTTAATTGCTGGGCTGATTTTCAGTAGAGGAAATCAAGCTTTAAATTCCAGAACTCTTCACTCCAAGAGTAAACAAAAATACTTTCTATATATTAATATCATGCCTTCTCCTATTTAGATTATTAAACAACAACAACAAAATCTGATAAAACTATGATGCACCATTATCTTCCACTCTGCTAAGGTACCTGATTCACAGATTATTTATGTGGGAAATTGGAGATATATTATTTAAAGTGTTCAGGTCAACCTAGCATTAACAGCAGGAAATACATTTACATCAGAAGCAAGAGAACAAAAAATAAAAAAATCAGTAATTTAAATACTTTTTGCCTTGAGCATAAAATGTGTCAGATGCAGTAAGAGCAAAAGCAGGCTGGGCTGGGAGAGACTGGGGTGATGGGAGGAAGAAGAGCATCTCCAGAAGAGAGAAGGAAGGTGAGACAGAAAATAAAAGATTCAGGAGAAAAGGAAATCAAAGGAGAAAGAAAAGGAAGATGTGAAGGGATGCAGTGAGAGAGTGGGAAATGGAGACTAAAGGGCCCCAGGGATGTGATGAGAAGACCTCACCTGTGAGCTGAAATGGAATTCCAGTGGAGCAGCCGTGGGGCAGGCTCGCTGTCATGGCTGGTGGTGCCCTGCTGTTCCCTGGCCCCACAAGTGAAACTGAGCCTGCAGGTGGTTGCCTTAAGGGTGCATGTCACTGCCCACAGTGAAACCACTTCTTCAAAATAGAGGGCTCAAGACCTGAGCCACAAGGAAACAGCTGTGGGACGTGGAGAAGAGGGGCCTCTCTGGGGGTTGGGGACCATCTTCCTTCTGTCAGAGGATGCCTCCACCAAGACGAGCAGCTGCTTCCACTTCAGCCGCTCAGTCTTGAGTCCTTCGCTCACACTTACAAAGACATATTTTCTCATGTAAATTTGGTGCAGAATTTTTTGCTGTCTCACTTCAACTCTTATTTTTGAAGCAGTTACAATTCCTCTTCAATCACAATTTTTCAAGCACTAGCAGTAAGCATAATTTCTACAAGTCCTGATGAGGGGAAGACCAAGTGTTTTGCCAAGCTAAAGAGCTCAAAAAAAGAAAAATCCAAATGAAGTTTGTGCGACACCATGGGAATACCCTGCCACATCTGTTGTGGTGGGCCAAGGGAGGTTTCCCATGCTTGTTGAGCACTTGCTCTGCTGGTGACAGAGGACCTGCTGCGGTCACCTCTGAGATCCTGGGGGCTGCCACCCAGGCAGGGAGTGGGCTTGTGGCATGGGCTGTGCTTACACCAGGGGGAACAGGGAACTAGCACTGTTGGCAGGAAAGTTCACAGTGAGCTACAGCTGTTCTGAAGTTGTTACACAGATTACTTGTCTAGGCAATAAAAATAAAGGCCTCCAGGCTCAGATGTGAGCCTGTAGAGACAGAGTCCCTCTGCCCTCAGCCTGTCCCTGCTTGCCACCTTCTTTGGAGCACAGTGCTTCAGGAACTGCCTCCTCATCAGCTCCAAGTCACTGGTGTGTAAAAGGTGTAACTGGCCCAGGTGTAGCTGAACTTGCTGGTGCCAGCAAGCCCCACTGATTTGTACCAGAACAGGACATTGCAGAGCGGCAGACAGATCTCCCTGCCTTGCACAGCTCTGCATCACAGTCACTGGGCAGAAAGAGGATTCAGTCCTAAGGATAAAGCTGGAGCATCTCCCCTGCAATTCCCCACGACAGACCAGGGGTTTTTTATTATTTGCTCGGCTGTTGTATTTTATATATAAAATTATATTTAATTATTCATTCCATTGTTATTTTTACTTGCCAAGGGCTAAGCATTCATTCTGCAATTGTTCAGAACCTGGATAAAACCCTAAGCAAATAAACTCAGTGTTGGTAAAGTGTTCTCAGAAACATCTCAGAGATGATATCCAGATTTTTTATTTTTTATTGATACCTGGTATCAATAATAAAATACCTTCTGCATTAGGGAAGTCAAAATAAAAATGTAGATGAATCAGAACTGGACAGACATACCACAGCTAAAAGAAGACACAGAAAACATCCTGAAGGTAACTGCAGGGGCAGTGGGGCACAGAGACCAGCATTGTTCATGGATATGAATGCATGATCTCTCACAAGACTGCCTTAGCCACACTGAGTGAGTCAATGGCATTGAACTGTGGTGCTGAACACAAGTTTGTGTGTTTTGCAGTGCAAAGAAAGGAGCTGAAATGATATGGAAACTAGGGAGGTACATATTTGCAAGGATGCGAAAATGAGAAAGGGAAGCATAGGATTCCACAGTCATTAAAGAAATCGATGCAAACAAGAAAATACCATGCTGGGCAACAAGTTTTCTTGGCTGGCAGATTGCCTCTTTTTTTTCCACAGCCTGCACTGGTAAAGAGTCCCTCAGCATGAATGAGGTTTTAAGATACCTTGGAAGATCGCCTGGTCCAGTGCTATATTCAAAATATGATCATCTAGCACAGGCTGCCCCAGACCACATCCAGTACAGTTTTAAATACCAACAGGGATGGAGAGTCCACAACTTTTTCTGGCAATCTTTTCAGCACTTAAACCATCTCACAATATATAAATGTTTCCTGATATTCAGAGTGAACTTCCCCTGCTTCAGTTTGTGTACATTGCATCTGGTCCGGTCACTGGATACCACAGAAATGTGTCTGGCTCCCCCATCACATTGATAAGGTTCCCCCCAAGCCTTCTCTTCTACAGGCTAAACAGTCCCAGCCATTTCACCCCTGATCCCTTACTAGATAGCCCAACCCCCTATCACCTTTAAGAGAAAAGAAAGAGCTAAGGAACTACAGACCAGTGTAGTCAGTGTAGTCAGTGCAGGTATCTTTTGAGATTATGGAGCAGATCCCCCTGTGGGAAGGCACATGGCAAATACAGAGGTGACTGGTGACAGCCAACATGACTTCACTAAGGGCAAATGGCACCTGGCAAATCTGGCAGCCTTCTATGATGGGGTTACAGCTTTGGTGTGTGAGGGAAGAGAGACTGACATCATTTACCTGGACTCACACAGAGAATTGGCTGCTGTCCTGCATGAAACTTTGTCTAAACTGGAGAGACATGAATTTGACAGAAGCACCAATTGGCAGACAAGGAATTAGCTGGACAGTTACACTGAAGGAACTGTGGTCAATGGCTTGAAGTCCAAGTGGAGAGCAGTGACAAGTGGCATTCCTGAGGGATCAGTTTTGGGACCAAATCAGCCGAACAGCTTCATCCATTACATGTTTTGTACTTTCCTGTACCCCTTTCAACCCTACACATACATACAAGTTTTTTTCCCCCAGAAAACAGGGGTAGACAGTTTGTACTTCTGTTCTGAAAATACCAGACATCGATCCCAGCCACTGAGTGCTCACTGTCAGTAGGATGGCCTAACAAAGACCTGTCTAAATACTCACATATCTACCAGGCAAGTGAATACTTGTCCTTTGACTTAACCTTGGCAAGTGACCCTAGTGCTTTGTTTTCTCTTCCACCTGATGCATTCAGCACTGGTAGCTGCTAGGATTCCATTGAATGTATTTTGCTTTTTTGTGGTTCAGACAAGGAGAAACTACTGTTTAATAATGCAAATCTGTTACTGGTGATTCAGCTGATCTGGTATCAGAAATCTGAACGTATTAGTCAGGCTTCCAGTGTAAAAAGTTCTGTGAAAGATGCCACCAGCTAGAACAGTTCACATCTACTGGACTAAGCCAAAATATAAGTTCTGCCATATTAACTTATTCCTAAAGATGCTGGACTGGGGTCGCAAAGGGTTCAATGAGTGCATCATACACATGTATATGACAATAAAGCATTTTTTGAGTGAACAGGACTTTTTTCCACCATGATAAAGTGGTTTCTGTTATCAAGTATTTTATCCATATTATTTATGTCACATCCTGGTTGACCTTCATTGCAATGAGTAGATAAAGCCTATGCCAGTGGGAGCAGCCACATGGTGAGAAATTCTCTGGCAAAACCATATGATCGGATTACTAGCACAGTGAAACTAGACTTACATTTTAGTGCTTGTACTAATTCTAGCTTAGGGCTAGACCTCCCCCCATACATTATTAATATAAATGTTAGCATACATTATTAATAAAGGTGTTAGGAAGAGCGCTTCAGGGTCAACTCCTGATTTGCAACTTGAATTCAAAACTTCACTGAGTTGAAATGAATTTCTTTTTGCACATGGATGGGAGTCTGCTTGGGAGCAACTCCTGGTTTCTTCCAGATAGTGTTAGTAAGGACAACTGCCCAGTTAGGGAACCATGAGTATTGCCACAAAAGCCCAGTGCATGCAGTCCAATATCCTGACTGACATATTAGTAATTCTCAAATATTTCAAAGGCAGAGAAAAAACTCTCTAATTTTGTGGAATAATCTCCTCAAGAGCGACAATCTCCTTCTGACTTCAGACAGCAGCTGGTATATATATCCTGAAGTGTCAGGCTGTATTTGAAAAAAATATGAATTATTAGCAATTATGAAAAATTCCTAAATGCTAAATTCTTGTCTAATATTACTGTGGACCCTGAACACATCTGTTTTTTTCCTTCATTATATACTATAATGATAGACTTTAGAAGTTAGATTATGTGAAAACTTTTTTTAGAAGTACTTTCTTTGATCTGTTTCAATAATACTAAAGCCAGTTTCGTAAGTAGAGATAGTGTCTTCTAATAGACCCAGCTGGTACTGTTGGAAAAAAACCCCAGTGTTCACACATTACTTTTTTCAACTACTTGGTTGGTTAAACAAGATTCCTACCTACAAAACTTGTCTTGCCTATACCTTAAAAAAAAAGTCAGCTACAGTAACTCTTTCCCTTAAAAAGTATTATTCATTTGCATTATCTGATTCCAGGCTGCACTTAAGGATCTGTTTCCACATGATTTAATAAACATGTTAATTCTGGGTTGGCACAAAGAGAAACTGTCACTCTCAATAGCAAACATGGCTTTCTCAAGACTGGTTCAAATGTTAGGGGGGAGCTGCTTGGCACTTGCAAGCTGATTTGGCTGGAAAAAAGAGCTCTTGGCAGATGTTTCCAAGGATTCCNGGTTTGGTTCTGCCTTTCTGGCACAGCTCATAAAAACTCTGTCACTTGGCCATGGCTGCATGCATGCATACAGCGGTATTTCCCTCTTTCTGGGTCGAAAAGCACACCACAGTTATCACTTAACTACAAAGTGGGACAAGACCCAGGGGTATCTATCTGTTCCTCCTTCCTCTTGCTTCCTGAATTTCATGCAAAGTACAGCAACACTCTCCACAGAGGTGCCAGCTGCAATGATCAGGGGACCTAGTTTGCGAAAAAAAGAACATGATCAATCGCTCCTTTGCAGGAATGCATAGTACATCTCCATGCACTACACGAAGCAGGGGAGCAAGCTGGAGCGGAGAGAATGGTCAGTGGGCCTCCTCAGCACTCTGGCTGATCAGCAGGAACAAGCAATAAAAATCAGAATCAGGAGGGGAGGGGAACACATGATCAATGAGATGTCAGGTTCCCTTATGGACACTCACTTCCTGCTGGTCAGTCTTCAGGCCACGTCCTTGTACATAGTGAACAGAAATGAAGAGACAGGAGAGGTGAAAGCTTCCCAGAGTCACAAAAAGAGGCTCATGCCACCTTGAGCCTCTTCCCATTATTGGTTCTGCTCTGCTGGCCAACACAATGTAGAAAAGATGAGGGACATTTCCAAGTTGGTTCACCGTTCAGTGGCTCAGGTATGGTACTTAGGCTGACTTTGCTGGAGGAGAACCCTGACATTCTTGGCACCATACTGCTCACCTCACTGCTAGCTGGGAACTCAGGCTGGCAGGATCACGCACTACTGCCCAGTCCACTCCCTCAGCTCTTCCCACATCCAGTGGGAATGTTTTGAACCTGAGCTGCAGCATGCAGAGAGAATAAATGTGGGTCGTGCGTACACAAGCCCATTTGTGTCCTTGTTCCTAACCTCACTGTGTACATGTAATATTAGACATATGCAGAGATCAGCACAAGAGCTGTGGGAAAAGCAGATTCACAAGACTGAACACACAGGTTAGAATACACTTCAGTGATGGGAGTGGCTATGCAGCTCAAGTCTTTGCTTGGAAGAATAAACTTCATGTTCAACCAGTTTACCCAGAAAAGGTATTACCCTATGAATATCATCAAATCTCTTGTAAGATAATTTGATACCATTAAATCCACAATACTAAAGCTCCAGACAAAAGACCCACAGATCTTGGGAAAACTCTGAGTGAAAGCTGAGATTTTTCTTCTCCCTTACTAACATTTTTGTGCCTCCCTTTCAAACTGCCTCACGTGTACATGCAACCTTTCTACTCAGTCTGACCTCTGGGGAGGGAAGGGGTATTTTCCAAGGGACATCATTACTGGAATACAAGGCGATTAATAGACTATTGACAACATGGCTTAAGCAGGGGATGATACTGGATTCCTGTTCCCCCTCACATCTGGCATTACTGCAACACAACACCTTCTACCTCCCATTCCCCTCTATGAACCCATTCACCCTAAAGTCCACATCTGCCTGAGACCTCCACCTTCTACTGACATCTTCCCTGGGCACCAATCAGCAGGAACAAATGGAGAGAAAACCGTGCACTCCCAGACTCTCCACTGCCGCAGCTGAGGGAAACGCCTGCACCTGCAGGCACCTGTGTGTAGCTGCAACAGTGCAGGGAAGACCTTGTTTTCAGTCCTCAGAGGCATAACACTAATGCCACAGGGCTCAGCAAAACACAACCAAGCAACACTGTGGGCACCTCACCTAAAGCAGCTAGGACTGATCTGTGCACTAAAGCAAACTAATTTTGGTTATCTCAGAAGGTGCAAGTTGGACTGAAGTGTTTCCCACGGTTGAGGCATTTATGAGGTCTTTCTCCCTTGTGGAATCTGCTGTGGTTCGTCTGAGCTCTGACACTGAGATTTTAATGGAGAAACCAACAGGGTCTTCACACTCTTCAGCCTACTTCTCAAGCTGGGAGGAAGATAGAAACTGTGAGCTCTTGGCCACAATGTTGAAAGAAAGTAAAAGTTTTTCCCCCTGTGAAAGAAAATAGGGGATTCAGACTTGGGGAGAGGATGCATAATTTAGTTTGCAGCTAAAAGCTCCTCTATGAAGGATGCTCTTCTAAGAAACAGGTAAAAAAAAAATGCCCCTGAATCAAAGGCAAAAACCTTCAGAAAAATTATTGGGGAACAACAGAGGGATTATATCCTCACCCTGTCTTCTTGGTATACAGTCTAAAACTGAAGCCTGGACTGTTGTAGTCTTGTCCTTTCTCTAGTTTTCTGTCCAGAATTCTTGATCTTAAGATTTCAGCTTAAGGCATGTTTATTTCTCAAGGTCTTGAACACTCTATCTGAGAGAGAAAGATTTGTTTGATTTGTTCCAATGAGGCAAGCTCAGTCATTATTTTTAAATTTCTTTTCACACAAACTGTCAAAGCGTCTTCTAGGCAGGCCCTGATTTTCTTTTCATTTTTAATAAGAGAAGGCTATGGTAGACAACAAGTAATCCTAATTCTACAGCAAATGTTTTTCTTACCAAAATAACATCAAGTGCACTTTAACTTATATTTTCTCAACTACACATATACAATTTCAGCGATTGCACAAGATATGCCAACAACTCGACCGAGTTAAAATTGAAAAAAAAAATCTTGAGTAGCATCCCAAGAGAGTCTGTTAAAATTCACGTAGCAAAGTTCTCCAAGCTCCGAGGAAAAGACGTGAAGCATTTTCTTAAAAACTGCGTCTCATCACCTGGAGAGGGAGAATCCCTCAGGCCGTGTTCCCGTTATGCCAGCAGGCAAGGCACAGCCCGCAGGCTGCCGTGCGGTTTTTCGGTACGAAAGAGGTACAAGACTTTTGCGGAGGGAAACCGGTTGAGATCCTGCTGGGACGGCCGCCGCTCAGACCTCGACGCCGCGACGCGGGAGAAGGCTCGAGATCCAGCCCGGCAGAGCGCTGGAGAGCCGAGCGGCCCCGCGGCCGGGGCTGGGCCGTGCGCCGGGGCTCACTCGCCGCCTGCCGCCCCCGCCGCGGGCGGTT
>WBMY01018677.1:64759-119457 GCA_013397315.1 Donacobius atricapilla
CGGGGGTGGCGGGGCGCTGCCGGGAGGGGGCGGCGGGCGGCGCGTTGTGCCTTATCCCCGGCACGGCACGGCACGGCACGGTGCTGCCGGAAACAAATAACAACAGCCATGGTGGTGGCGGGCTGCGGCCGTCCCGGACGGGGACGCGCCTGAGCCGCCTGCCAAGAGGAGACCCGGCCCGTAGCGATGGGAAGGAGCGGGCAGGTGGCTGCGGGAAGGGGCTCCTCCTGCTTGGCTTTAAAGGGGCTCCCGGGCAGCTGTCCAGGCGTCCCTCCAGCGCTCGGCTCGGTGCGGGTTCGCAGGTACCCCCTGGCCGAAGTCTGGCCGGGAGCGGGGAGGCAGCGCTTTCCGGAGCGATACCCTTGGATGAGATCTCCCGAGCAGCGTATATCGAGTGTCGGCTCTTGGGAGTTTTAAATGCTCCAACTAAAATATGACGTTAAAATTACAAAAAAAATACTACAGATTTGGATTTCCCTCGTCATGAGAAAGAATTTCTTTTTGTTGAGGGTGTCAGAGCATTGGAACTGGCTGCCCAGGGAGATTATGCGGTCCCCGTGTCTGGAAGCATTCAAACCCCACCTGGACGGGTTTCTGTGTAACCTGCTCTAGGTGATCCTGCCTTGGCAGGGGGGTTGAACTAGATGATCCCCAGATCCCTTCCAGCCTTAATGTTACTATGGTTCTGTGGTAGATGTCTACGTTATTTACTACTGTGAGCAGAAATTGTTTCAGTTTTTTTTTTTTCTGAGGTTTTCCGGCCCTCATGCGCAGCCCCGTTCCAAATGGTGAGAGTTCAGATGGCCTGTGTGTCGTGCAGAGCTGCGCTGCTCTTGCTGGTTGGTTGTGCAGCCTCCTGATGTGCAGGATGATAGTTAGATGGAGCTTTTTTGATAACCATTTGTTTTGTAGGTGAAGCAGCATTTGGCAGGCTAGGAAAACATGCTCCTTTAGAAAAGCCATGCTTTTTACATGAGTATATTAAGCTTGGCTGCATTATTGATTGTTTACACAAACCTGGCATTTATTTACATTAAATGCTTTAGCTACTAAGTGGTCACAACCGTATTTTTTCTGAAATTAAGATGCAGCCATGCTGAACATCCTGTATCTAGGATTTTAGTGCTTGATAAATCTTTCAGGATCCTGAAATTGTTGTTTTGCCAGGTGTGGTGAGCTTGTGCTGCTGAGTATTATCTCTGTAGTTGGTAGATTCTCAGTGTCTTACATTAACACAACACTGTCATGTCTCCCCTCTCAGGAGGAGCCTTTAATATACTACTGCATAAGGCTTTCTATTAGAAGTATTCCAGATTTTTGTTAAACTTAAGTTATTCAAGCTGAAGGCTCTCTTGCCTTTTTTTTTTTTTTCCTGATTAAACAGAAACATGTTGGGGGGATTCAGCAACAATAAGTCAATCTTTGTTAATTTTTCTTTTGGACAGAATTTGGTGTGAAACACGCTTTCTCCCTGTGTGGAAGAAACTGGTTAGGGGATTCAGACTTGGGGAGAGGATGCATAATTTAGTTTGCAGCTAAAAGCTCCTCTATGAAGGACGCTCTTCTAAGAAACAGTTAAAAAAGTTTGCCCGTGCCCTGAACCTAAGGCAAAAACTTTCAGAATCTGTGTGTGCTTGGGGGTTGATTCTGCTGAGCAGTTAAATTATTTGAAATACTTGCTCCTATTGAATGTGCTTGCTGCAGTTGTACCTGTTTGAGGAATGAGGGCACCAAGAATGGAGAAGTCCACTATGATACTGTCAGTGGTTGCCTGCTGGGAAGGCCACGTCGCTGCTTGTAGGGGGCAAAAGCTTCAACTGGTAGAAGGTCTTGAAGGACATTAGCTAGGAAAAAGAGCCCAGAAATGAAGGACAGGGAAATTGAAGTTGAAAAGCCAGGAAATGGGCCTAATCTCACTTGTAAACTTCTTTGGTTTGGGATACTTTTGTGAAAAAAATAAGGAGAATAACTCTTCAAAATCTGAACTTGATATGTACAGGTACTGACAAGCTACTATCTAAATTCCTTACCTTGCTGATGGCTTATGGTGTTAACAGTATGATTTCCGAGTGGATGGAATGAAAGTTTTATTTCTGGGGATGTAGGAAGTAAGACACAAAGTCATAATAAAAAAATTATAAGGTTAAGAATATGAAATTAGGAATTGCCAAAAATTGCCTGCCTGTGCAGTCACTGACTGTCTAATTCAGAATTATTTGGTACTCTTAATGTGATTGTGGATGCCACCTTTTCTTGCTCCTTCCTGTCTGGACACCAGCCTCATTCAGTGCACAGAGCAGATAATGCTCATTGACTAATTAACTGGGTAGTCCTATTTATTGTTAAATGTGGGTCAGTGCCTCATTCTAACATGCGTGTTACTCTAATCCTGCTTTGAGTACAGGATTATTAATTTACTTATAGGTTTTTCTGTGGTAATCACAAGGGCTCCCCAAGTACCAACTTATTTTCACCACATGAGCGGTAGGAATGTTGAGTGATGAGGACACGATGAACAGCGGAAATGCAAGAAATATTCCAGTGTGGAAGTATTTCACTATTAGAGTATGAAGAGGAATGAGCAGCTGATGTCCTCAGAGCTAACCAGGAGGAGTTTCTCAGCTGATGTGTGGTTAAGCTATTCTGTGCCCATAGATGTTTTGAGTGCTAACATCTGACAGAATTCCAGAAGTGATCAGATAGTCATGGAAGAAAACTCTGCTTGAGAGTATTAAACACAAGAATTTCCCCATCTCTGGATCAGACTCCTCTTCCCCTACATGTATATGGCTGAAAGGCTGCTGGGAAATCCTGCTTTATCCTTGCCTCATATTTATGCTTTTGTCCACATAGCCACTGTTGTCCAATGTCAGAGATGAGGTAGTGGGCTTAAGGTGGCTTTGGCTTGATGGTATGAATTTTTATGTTCCTGGGGAGCAAGACTGACCATGCCCGTTAGCTCCATCCACTCTCAGAAGGTAGTGCTGCTGCCCACTGCTCCCAGACTATGTGACATGCAACACGTGTTCAGAGGCACCATTCCTGCTTCTTCCACCAGAGCTGAGTGCTCAGCCTTCCACATGGCTCACCTTCCTAGAGTAAGGTGGCCCCCTGACTGCATACAGAGTAGGAAAGGTAGTTGATATCGCCTAAAATTTTATTTAAAAATTTAATCCTTTTTACATAGAACTTCTGTGACAAAATAAGGGGGAAAGGAAAATAATGCATTTTCTCCGAATTTGGTAGCTGCTTAAATTTGCACATGGTGCTTTTCTAATACATATATGTCCCACGTGTCAGAAGGCTGTAGAAGGAGCAGAGGTGGGGAAATGACTGGTACTTGCTGTTTAGGGGAAAATAAATGATTTATTAACAGGATTTAAAGGAGTAACCTATGGAAGGGTGGGTAGAGGGCACGGTAGCATCAAGATTTTCTCTTGTTGTATGTGCCCTCTGTTCTCTGTAGCACTTTGCAGCTTCTGTAAGAGGCAGACCAGCAGCCTGCTTTGCTGCGTGCTGTGGGCTTGTTCCTAGGTTGCCATCCCTTCTCAGGGCTGCCTGAGGGAAGGTGGAGACGAAAATGTTGTGCTGTTAAAATGTATCATGTCTGTACCGAAGTCAGACAAGTTAAAGTTGCATGGACAGCTGCCATTGTATTTGTTAGCTCTCAGGCAGCTGAACAGGTGTAATATTCTTCTGCCTGTAGACCTCATACTATGTATTAATAGACACAAGCTGAAGTATGGCTCCAAACATTTGCTGATTTCTGCCTCACTTTTTGCTGTGAAGTTCATAATACCAAGTACTCCCCCTTTCTTCTGGCTTCTGATTGCTATCAAACCCTGGGGTGCTGAGCAGAGGAGTGCCAGGTGTGCCCTGGGCCCCGTGGCGGCTGCGGAGCTGCCTGTGGGGAGCTGGCCACAGCGGCAGTGCTGCTGCTGCTGCTGCGTGAGTTGCCAGAGCCTAGCCCACCCTCTCACTGGGACATGTTTGCATCTGGTTCTCTGATAGAAAGCCTTTTGCAAAACCCTCCTAGGAAATCTGTAGTTGGGAAACAAGCCTGTGTTTCTGCAAGGTGGCATTTTTCTGTGGCTGCTGAGAATAGCCCATCTGTGAATAGACTTTATTGCCAGCCTGCGAGAAGGTGGAAAGGGACATCAAGATCTGGCATGTGTTAGGTTGGCCTAATAAAAGCATTATGTTTGTTTTCACAGTCCTAGTAAAAACACTATTTTTGTTTTCACAGCCAGCCACCTGCATGTTGTGTCTAGTCGGGGCAGTAGTGGCCACTGCTGTAGCAATTCCATATGCAATCTCTCCCTGTTTAGTTTAGTGAGCATTGCAGCTTAGGTTTTGTGACATCCCTAAATACGCTAGGCTTGGAGTGGAAAGACACAGGCGTTTGTGGATTTTCTGCTTTTTAAAGGTGTTTGATTCATTACCAGTATGCTCCTTTTTAAACAAGATGAAGCAGCTGATCTAGAAAAAATGGAAGGATAGCTATTCATCAAAACTGATACTAAAGGTAATCTGTTGGATTACACTTCTTAATGCAGTGAAACTGGTCAGGGTTATTCTAAATATTGGTTTTTCTTATCTTTGGTAGCATTTCAGTATTTACAGGTTGAAGTGTTTAGAAACAGTTATAGGAAACTCTTAAGTACAAGTATAGTTGCAGTATGTCACATACTCTTCACTTTTCCTGGGGTTTGTTTCTTTTCCACTTCTATGGAGAAAATACTTATTATAGTAAAGGTGTATGGTTGAGAATTCTTTTTCCAGATGCATTTGTACTTTCTGTGAGTGATGCTGTATTATTTGTGTATTTCAGTTGGATTTTTTTCCTTTTAGAGGTACCTCCCCTTTAATTTTTATAGTGCCTTTTCCAGGAGTTGATGGATCATACAATTTTAATTTTGTTTTGCTCTGTATATTTTTAACAAATGGGAAAACAATTCTTAGCGTTTGGAGGCCGATATATTTGAGAATTGAAGAGTAAAACCAGTAGCCAGTTAGAGATGCATGAGAGGAAATGAAAATTGCTAAGTTCACTTAATCACTTTTTGTCTCATATGTCAGCTCCAGAAATCTGGCAATTAAACATGGGTTTTCTTTTTGCTTTTATGTGTTTCATGTGGAAATAACAGAATCACAGGAGATTCTGAGTTGGAGGGGACCCACAAGGATCACTGAGTCCAACTGTTAAATGAATGGCCCATAGAAGAAAGTGATTCAGGGGAGCTAAGGAAAAAGAAAGAAGGAAAAATTTCTCAATCTGCAAAGTTATTTGGGATTTTGAGGGCAATAAAACTTAAAAATTTACACTATTATTTTGCTTTGATTTTATATGTTTATATACCTCATGCATTTTTCTTATTGTTTACGAAATCATTCAGAGTCCAGATATTTCACAAGAATTGTGGATATCTGGGGGGGTATTGGTAATTACTTGTTTCTGGTAAAACCTACCCTGTGTTGGGTACTGAAGAATACTGTAGCAGTATTACTCTTGTCATTGTTTTCCTGCTTCAGAGGCAAACATGAAAAGGAATGTGAGTGTGTGGTTAGTTATGTTACATGAGCAAACTCTCTGCTATATCTTAATAATTGGAGGCTTGTTTTTCAAGGCTGAGGACATCCCTATTTAATTTCTGTCTAGCAAGTATTAGAAACTGTTTTTTTTTTTTTTTTTTTAGGTATTACTGTATGAGTGGGCCCTCAGGAATGATTTGAATGAAATAGTTACGCTGAGCATTAGCTCAGGAAGGTTTCCATGTGTAAGGAGCCAGCTAGAAGCAAATTTAGATTGCTGTGGAAAAAGTGGACAAATGGTAAGCGAGGCTAGGGTGATAGACACTAGCATTTCTGTAGAACCTCCAAAGCGGAAAAAATAATCTTGGTTGTGAGGCAGCTGATGAAAAGGGGTCAGTGCAGGGATTTACGTAGTAAGCTGGTGTGGCTGATGCTTTCTGCATTTGTTGCTTTCTACTAAAGATGTAATGTTTTATGCCGCATGAAAAATGGCGTGGTGAATCACTGTGTATGCACATGAGCTGAAATTGATCACGCTCTTTTGAGTGCGTGTAGGCTTCATGAGTCTTTCAGTAGTTAAAAAAGTTCCAATTATGTAGTTGCCTTGTTTGATCCTCAAAGATATTTCGTGCTTAGAACTCACTTGTGTTTTTTAATTTGCTTTTTAACAGCCTTTTACTCCTGACCTTTTTAAAATTTGAGAATAGGAGTTTAGGAACAAAGCACAGATATACAGAAGTCAGAGTAGAGACCTGCAGTATACAAGTTGTTGTCAAGTTGGTCATACAGTGTAGGGTTCCTATAGTTTAGGGAGAGTCTCTCAACTTCAGTTGGTCTACTGCTGAGGCAAATGGCAGGAAGACTTTTCCTTTCTTCTATGCATTCTCCCCAGCTGCTGTGAAAAATATCCTTATGTTCTCCTCAGGTTATCTGCACATGCTTCATGCAATTGTTTTTATAAAAAGTTGAGCTTTAGTTGGAGGCTGTTAAAACAAAAGCTTGCATGTTTGAAAAAAGTGGTGCAGTTTATTGAATAGATCAATGCAATATTTTAGGAATTGTAAAAGATCTTGGAGAGGGTTAGCTCTGAAATCTATGCTATTAAGTAATTGTATCACTTTAAATTGCTGTTTCTGATAACAGAATAGTTCTGATTACTCTTTTGAGAAAGTTTCAACTTTAATTTGTATTATCACTGTGCTTTTGGACTTGGTCCATGACAACGAGTCCAGCTGCTCTAGACTCTAGCAAGACTTTTACAGAGCAGAAGGATGGCAGCTATGCTATTTTTTTTTTTTTTGTCTTCATCAGATGTTTTTATGATATGTGAGGTACATTAAAAAAAAAAAAAAGATAGCCCAGCCATTTACTATTACGGTGAAGATAGCTGTTTTCCTTTGCTTGCCCATGAATATCTCGTCGCGTAGTGGGAGTGTTTGTAAATAAGGCAGCATTTCCCAAACTGTTCTGCTTCCTGTCTGCCTTTCAGCCAACTTGGTTCATTTGTGCTGTCTGCCCTCCAACTGCGCTCTGTCACAGCGTCCTAACCCAGGCGTGTGCTTTTATTTTTGCCTCTCATGCCTGGAAGCGTCATGCATTTTCTTTGTCTGGTGCCTCTATTTCAGAGATTCCTAGTCTGTGTTTCAAAAATATTGCATTAAATGAGAGAGGCATAAAAAGAGCAGAGAATCCAATTTCCCTAACAAGTTCCAAGTAGGAGCACTGTAGTGCAAACAACACTGAGGTGTACAAGTAAGGTTAGCACCCCCAGCACAGGGTTTCCTGGTGTATTGGAAGTGTGCATGTCAGTACAAAAAGGAAAACAAGTGTAAGCTCCTCTGACACCTTGGTGCTTCTAGGTGACTAACAGGACACAAATCTTAAATGACTTACTTAGATAAGCTTTGTGTAAATGTTTTATTGTTTTTGTCTCAGTATTAGGATAGCTATCTCTGTAAATTCCTCTGGAGATATGGTGCTGTAGTTTTTATTGCTTTATATCTAGCTGAGATAACACCTTGTCCTTAGGATGCACAGGTATGCAATGAACCTATGATTCAGTTTACCAGCATATGAAAAGTGCACTGTTGCAGTGCTGAGAGTTTAAATCAAGATTATATATACACTTTTTACCCAGCCTAAAGTTATTGTACATTTACAATTATTTTTACAAAGAAAAAGGTACTAATAGCAAAATGAATTATTTCGATCCATGGTTTATTACCTGGCCAGAAGTCTTGAAAATATTGTGTTGAATATTGTCAGCTAAATCTGTTGTGGCCTTGCTTTAGCCCATTCACTCTGGGAGTAATATATCACATTGTTGGAAAGGATCCTTTTTTTATATTAAGAACAGCATCTGAGATCATCAGTGCTGATACTGGATTCATAAAAGAAGTAGTCTAGGATAATGCAGTGTTTGTTTACTGGTTAGTGAAATCATAGAATGAAAATATCTGAAAATCTTTTCAGATAGTGTTCGTGTTCTGATAGTGTTGGTGTTAGACAAGACAAGCATTAAACTAAAATTCACTGAGACCGATCCCTCAGTTGAAGCAGATGCGCTGAGTTCATGGCAGTACTTAAGCTGTGATGAGGTACTTCGTTTCTGAAAAGTGTCATTGCAATGAGTAAGGCAAAAGTAACTATCTTTTTTTTTTTTTCTCCTCTTTGGTGTCTGCATCTGGCGGGAAGCCTACTTTCTGCTAAAATTCTGTGGGAGAGGAATTATATAAGAAGATATTTATTTTTAATTGCAGTTGTCACATTAGGCTGCAGTGTTACTCACCAAACTCCTGGTGATTCTAATACAAGAACTGTATTAGATAATATGTGTATAAAAAGTAGAAAACTTCGTCTTAATTTCTCAAGATGTTCTATTTAATTTCTTTCCAGAATTACCAGGATGTACTTTCTGTCTTGGATATTGGTGGAATTTAAAAATTTGTTCATTTTCACACAGGTGCTTACGTAATGTGTTAATATTTTTTCCCCTCCGGACTCTTTGTTGTTCATACATCTGTCTTCATTCAGACCTGCCTGGTCAGCCTTTCTGCTTTTACAGGGAAGTTGTTGCTTCTCTCCAAGAAGAATCTGTTGAAAATATGTACAACTTTAATGCATGGATAGTGCTGCTGCACAACAGAAAGGCTTATTCCTTTAACGAAAAAAAAGGCTAATTCAGGGTTTTCCTAAAATTGCCTAAACTTACCTAAAGTTGTAATCAATGTCTTAAAAGAGAAAAGACAGACATCTGAAGAACTTAATGGGTATTTTAATAGCATGGTCTATGGAATGTTTTAAAGTGTCTGCTTGAAGTTGTTCTACAGGAAAGATTTGGATGGCTAAATCAAGTGCAGGGACTGATGTGAATTAGTAAACACATAAGAGTAAAAACTTTGAGGACTAAGGTATTTTTTTCAGCCTAGGCTTCCACTTTTTTAATATCACACTGCTTGTGTGGTAAGGTATGCCCACTTCTGCAGGCCTTTTATAAGTTGCTTATGATAAATAATTTTTCTAAACTACTGTGGTCTTCAAGGAGCAAGTGAGTATTTCTGATTTGCTAGATGTTTGGCAGAGGGAGGAGGAAGTTGTCTACTTCTCATAGAGAAGGCCAAGTGGCAAAGACAGTAAAAATTCTGTGGCTCTTGAGGTATTTGTTGGGCTATCAGCAGTGTGAACTCTGAATGTCCCTTTGAACACAAATAGAGTATGTATTGAACACTTCTTTTTTCACTTTATAAGTATGCAAGAATTACTTTTTTCATCTTTTCTGCCAGCTTAATTTTCTTGCTAATTGCTACAGGAAAGTCAGTTTAAGGAAGCTAGTATTGAATTTTCTTTTGAAGGCAATTGTTACACTTGCCACTTCTAGAGCTTTCTGTTCTAAACCTGAGCTAACACCAAGAAAACCATCATCTGCTCCAATGAGTGTACTTTTAATGGTTTTCTTTTGATTGTGCTTGTGAACTATGCTTTCTTGTGCTCTGGGTCCCTTTGCTAGCAGTATGTTTCTAGACCATTTGGAAGAGGACAATAAAAATCCTTGGCATTGAAAGCCATTTTGCGATTGCTGTGGTGCCAGTGGAACAGTGAGCGCTGCGGAGGTGGATTAGCACTGGAGTAGAACAGTTTGTTGGAGTGGCACAAGGAGGCTGACTGGTATGGCCAAACAATAGCACTTCAGTACAGAGATGGTCTTCCTGTGGCTAGGTGAAAGCAAATGTTCCTGAGTAGCTTCTGCTGTCTGAAGTGCCCAGTTAGATATCACTGTGCCAATAGCCTAAATTGCAGCTTTAAGTGTCTTGGATAGGCTTGCATAGCAAATACCAGCAGTAGAAAGGCTGCAGTGTCAAAGATCCCAGCGGCATCCTCAGCCTTGCTCAGCTCTGGGGTTGCTGCCCAAAGCCTGCTCCTGCCTGCAGCTTGACCTGCCTGGCACCGAGGTTGTTTCAGCCAGGGCAGGAGGAAAGCGCCTGGTGCCGTATCTGTGCCCTGGCAAGGTTTCTGTCACAGGTTCAGGTGCTTCGTGTGGATATTGGGTGACTGAGCTGTACCACCTGTCTGGAGTTACTGCAGGCCAGCTCTGGGGGTTCTCAGTGTGGACAAACTTGCAAGTTTTCATTTGCTTCTTCCCAGTTTGAAGGTTTTTGTGCATTAGCCGTATTTGTTCAAGGGAGGAATGGAGGTACCTGGTTTTTCATGGTGACTCTAGCATAGTGAGGAGTAGTGGGAGAAGCAGGAAGAAGAGTCTTTTTCTTGATTCTTCAACAGAGCCTGAAGGATTTGGAAAAGCTGATGGTGTCATCTGAGGGAGTATCTTGCCAGTTTGTTAAAAATTGGAAAGACACTATTTTCTGCAAAAAGCATGAGACGAAGTAACAGATATACTGCTGAAATTTTATAGTGTACCTTGAAATGACAGTTGTTCCTGGAGATAAGAGTTTTTCCTGGTCAGTTAAGGTGTAGCATAAAAACTGCAGGAGTTTTTGATAACGGCTGAGTTATAGGCAGAGAATGCTATATTGGAAATGTATTTTTAGGATAAATAAAAACCACAGTTAAAACCTTGAATAATTTATGGGTAAACTGGACTGAAAGTGCTTACAGTTAGGTATGGATTTGCCATCTTTGTTGTTTTCTTGTACAAATGAGTCCTAGTATTTTTCGTGATGCCAGAAAACCCTGTGTAAGATGGTAATCTTCACATTGTAAGTTAGTGTCTGACTGTGGCAGGAAGGATGAGACAGTAATCTGCATTAGTGCAGACATTACTATTTTCCATAGTACAGGAGTTGAACTATAAAATACTTTTTCTAGACTTCTGAATGTGACTTTCCCAAATGAAGGCAAAAGAGGAATGGTCATTTAAAAGACAAATCCAAAAAGTTTTGCCTTTTTTAGGGCTGCAGTAAGAGGAGTTGTGAAGTGTCTATGTGGCTACTTAAAATTATGAAGGAGGAGCTAGAGCATGGATAGTGGAGGGAGTTTTATTTTTCTATTCTCTTAGCTAGCTTTTAAAATTTTTGTAAAAAGAAATAGCAATTCATTAATAATTAGCATCTTCAAAATTTCTTAGGTATTTCCTTCAAACCTACAGAATATACAAATAATGTTCTAGATTTGGCAGCGAGAGTTCAAGAATCTTTTCCTGTTCCAAAACTGATGGTTTTTTTGCCACTGAGATATTCCATTTATTTGGTCTCTAGCATACAGTTCTCCATTTGAACTGGTGTTGGTGTTACCCCCAGTGGGCTGATTCATGCAGCTCCAGTCTCAGGGGAGGGCAGCTGGGCAGTGTTTCCTTCTGTCTGTGGTGTGTGTGCTACTCGTCATCCTGCTCTTCCAGCCCTTCCTGTGGTTACGTATGACTGTACTTCTCTTGCTGTTTCCTGTGCCTGACACATGGAAATGGCTTACCAGGTTATGCAGTCTGTTTTGGAGGGAAAATTCCTCTTCTGATGAAAATTGAGGGTTTATAATATGCATTCCTTTAGCTGTGCCACTATGTTGCATTTTATTTCCTTTGGGGATTAGGATCAGGAAGTTGTTTCTGGGTGTCACCACCTGGCTGCGAGTCCTCCCAGAAGTTCAAGTTTGATAGTTTGGTACAGAATGTTCCTCTGAGTTGGATGTGTGCCTTCCTACCTTGAAGCTACCCATTACTCATGCCTGTTGGCTTGCAGTGGCCTGGCCATACTGATTAGTGTTTTTATAATTTACTGTGGGTACTTTCACAGAAGGTTCATTTGAACTGAAGTTTGCATGCTATTGTAAATGCTTTTGTTTTTCCTGTCGAAGTAATACCTGCCTGAGAGTTTTGTGTTAATTATGACAGCTTCTTGTTGTTCTTGCTAGTTTTTTTGGTACTGAATTAATTTATTTGCGGTTAAAGTCCTGTATGTCAAAGCCCTTGTTTCTCTGCAGGATGAATTTCTTCTTACATCCTTCACACTTGCTTTCAATCTAAAGGACTTCTTTGGCTACATTTCAGGAAATTGTTGCCACTTTACAAAGAAAGTGATGATGAAAATTGTCTTAAGCTCTTAAGGAAGCATTTAAAGTGTTTGTGCTTTCTGTGAAAGGGTTTGAGATATTTTTAATTGTTCATTTTCTATATGTTACCCTTTAAAAGAGCCAGTGCATCCAGTTCAAAACTCGACTTAACACATATATTTCCAAGAGGGGCATGCAAGAATATGGGTTTTCATAACATAAGCTTGCCTTCTAGGTTTTTTAATTGATTTATTTTCTTTTTGATCTCATTATCGTCCTCGTTATTCTTGTTTCTAAAGTTCACGCTCCTCATTGCTTCTTTCTTCATTTGTGCTGTAACTTCATGCTACGAATGCTCTCATTTAGTAACTTCTTTCATTAACTCCCTTTTTCACGGTACGCACTTCATGTTTTTGGTTGTTTTGCTGAGAAGACAGTAGTACCATATTCAGTTCTCCTGCCAAAAAAAAAAAAAAAAAAAACCAAAAACAAACCCTTTATATATAATAGGTACTAGTGAATAAACCCATGGTTAAGGAAGCTTTTTCTGAAGTGTTTTTCTTTTTTCTCTTTTCCTTTTAGTTCCTGGAATGGATGGTGGTGGGTTAGCTGATGCTAATCTAACGGATTCATACTTTAGCACCAGCTTTATTGGTGTTAATGGATTTGGAAGTCCTGCTGAAACGAAGTATCCCATGATACAGGTAATAGCAGTGATGTGTATAATGTTTCATTAGTTCCGGCTGGTGTTACACCAAAGAGGGAAAAGTGCTCAAGGGGCGGGACAAAAATGTCATCTTGTATGATATACATAGTATATACTCACTTTAGTCTTGCAAATGGAAATGAAACAGTATCATTGCTTTAAAATTAATCTGGTTTTCTTTGCGCTTACCTGAGCTGTTGTGCTAAGCTTTGCTGCATACGTTAACTCTGTGTTAGGTTTCGTTTCTGAATGTGACTTTCTACATTTCTTTTTATGGTCATAGCTTTTGATAGTCTTTTGCTAAATATATAAAAATCGAGTTTTGAGACTTTACAAAGATCAAAAGTTGCTGGAGGAAAATGTGAACTGTCAAACCTGAAATTACTAGGCAAAAATTTCAGAATTTGTCAACTCAGACTCTGGTGGTGGTATGTTGAATTCATATTTAAATCTTTTAAAATGTTTCCTTGTATTTATAGTGTTCTGTAGAGGTTGGCATAGGAACTCCCATGAGGTGGAATTTATTGTGTAGGTAGTATTATGCAAAATTTGCAACAAAAATCTGTTGTATTTAAAACCTAAATAAGTATCTACTGAATTAACACATGAAGTACTATAATAGCTCCCTCCAAGTGTGATGCATTTTAAAAGATACGCAGTCTGTCCCTGAAAGAAGATTGTCTGTCCTGTCCTAAACAAAGCACCTTAGCATAAATGAGAGAGAGCACAAGTCAAACAGTTCACACTGAGTCCTGACAACAACTCTCTTCTTTTATATCGAGGAAACTCTCCTTATGAGGTTACTTTGGTCTCAATTGTGGCTGTATTATGGATTGAAAAATAACTCAGCAAAAGGTGGGAATTAATTAGGTGTGTTCCTTTTTTTTTTTTTTTTAACTGCATGTTTTCAAGAAGGCTGGATTTTCTTATTGGACAGAATTGCAGAAGTATGGAAATGTTTTCTTGACAGTTATGCATGATTTAAAAAGAAAAATTTTAACCTCTGATCCCAAAGTGTACTGTTGAAGCTGGCAGTTACAAATCTTTGTATAACTGAGGTCCTATAATTTTAACACAAAGTCATTGTTTTGTATCCTTAAACTGTGTTCTGCAGAAACACTAGTCTTTCTAAACACCAATTTCTAATTATAACTGTTTCTTCTAGAAAGGTAGATAATAAGGCATGCATCTAACATGAATGCTCATAGGATTTTTAAATACTTTACTAATGCCTGAGATTACAGTCAAGGCATTATTGTTTCTCTTTGAGAAGAAATCAATGTGCCGCTTGCCCATTGGAGGATAAGGAAAATTACTTGAGAAGAATGGCTTTATTAGTGTTGAGAATATGCATACAGGCATCAAACTACAGTTTGAAATGCATTCCTGTATTGATTTTTTTCTTTTGAATCCTGTAATTTAAGTTCTTATTTACATAGGTAAAACTGGTAATGCTGTCTGTTTTGGTTGTGTGTCAACTTCTAGGTTAAGTCCATACTGACCAAGTTTAGCCACTTGAAATGAGATTTTCTGTGTCAGTCAGCCCTTTGGAGAACAAGGCAAGGGAGAAATTTTAGTGAGTTTGACTTGAATAATACTAGTTCTTCATGGTTGGAATGGAGACTTTAACTCTGGTATATTGGTTATTGTGTCGAGCATATACCTCTTGCTTGCTTTCTCTGAAAATTTGCACAGATTTTGTCACTTGATTAAACCTTTGCAGAACTGGTTTATATGGGCCCACTGGAGACTTCTCAGATGTTAAATAATTTCCCAAAGATGTAATCTACACTGGCATGTTCTATCTTGAGTACATTTTTGCAGTTGCAGCTCTGGCCTAAACTAGGCCTTGCCTGAACTCAGAGCAGGAACACTGATGAGCTTCATTTCCCTCTTTCCTTTTCTTCCACTTCAGACTGAAGCAGCATGGAAGTAGATCTATATTTAATGAAAGAGAGCTGTATCTGTGTTAATTGGAGCAGAGGGGTTGGTAAGGGAAAAGAAACTTACACTGTGGGCTTAGAGAAGCTGAGCTGAAGATAAGTAATGAAGAAACCAGGAAAGATTGAGCAAGGAGACTGAAGCAGAGAGGAGACCTTGGTGGGACACTCACAGAATGGAACTGGATTGGTACAAACACAGTACCCCGAAATTGAAAACAAGTTTTCATAATGTAAAGGTGGGACAAAGTAGGGTGGAGAGAACTAATCCACGTTCCTGTTTCTCTCAAGGTTCTTGAATCAGACTAAAGATACTAAAAATTTAGTGTTCTGCTGTCAATGAAACATCATATGTCTTTTGTAAAGTATTTCATTAACTCTCAGCTTTTACAGAAACATCAGTTCCTTCTGAGTTACTTTGTCATCTCTGGTGAATCTGTGTAATTCACAAATAGATGCATCAGTGATGCAATATGAGGCAAGCTCCTCAGCTTGTTTTTTTAAAACTGAGAGATTGCATAAACATGCAGATAAACACACTGATGAAAAAACCACTAGTAAGATGCAGCAAGATGTTAGGAAATGTGAAGTTTAGGTTGCTACTGCAGCCTTGAGGTTGTATTTAGAGTTGTATTTCTCATAACATTGTGTAGTTTCTTTTCAGTGAGAAAATTATTGGTGAGACTTGCTCAGAACACAAGTTGTGTGGCACATCATGTGTATTGAACATCCATTTGATATTTGGTTAAATGTTCATCATATGGTTCTGCGCTTTATTTCTGCACGCTGTTTGCATCCTTGTGAAGAATCTTAGTTGGCAGCCCAAAAGTGTGCTGCTATGATTATTCCATCGAACTTTGTGCAGTGCTTTCTATATGAAACAAGAAAGTAGTCTACATTTTATAGATGCACATGATGGAAAAGGATGGCAGTTAAACAAACAGTGCTGCAACAGTGCTGGCAAACAAAAGATCTGAGTTTTGAAACTATACACAGTTGGAAGGTGAAGAATGGAATTAATGACCACCAGTAAAATACTTGGTTCAAGTTGCTTAACTGGCCTCACTTTAGAAAAGAGTAAAAAAGTCAATCTCTTCAGGGTATTGCTCATTTCTGTTACCATGAAATAATCTTTCTGCTGTCCTTGTTTTATTCACTACATACCTCTCTACATAATTGTCAGGTATTCAACTGATGAGTTGTCTTGACTGTTCCTATCTAATCTCCAGAATGTTTGTCATGTGCAGCACATAAAACAGAGGTTTGTTGAAAAGAGTATGTGGTTGTATATGTTTGGGCTATCATAATGCATATATAATGGAGCCAGATTACATCAAGCAAAACTATATCAAAGTTTGCAATTACAACATTTTTGTGTGCAGTGCCTGATCTCTAAGACTCAGTGTTAAGTAAGCAGCAAAAGGGAGGAAAATGGATTATATCACGATGAATTGGAGGTGGATGTCATTACTGCTTTGACTAAATTATGTAGATGAATAGTTGTCAGTGTTTCTGTAGAATGGCTATTTCTGACTTTCAGATTCCGTGCAAGAATATTTTGCGAGATCTTGAACATATCTTTGGGCTTAGATCAGTGGTGAAGATGCAGTTAATGGCAATACTCACTTTGCAGTGGGGAAGATAGAGTAAAAGTACTTGGTATAGTTCAGAAGAGGCAGGATTTTTGAAGTGGCCATGGCTGTAATTCTTCTTTTTTCTTCCTTTCTGAAAACTATCTCTTTGCCTCATCCTTCCACTCCTCCTAATTCAAAGGTCTTTGCTGTTGGCCAACCTTTCATTGCCCCCCATCATCTTCTGTTGTTACTAACATAATTTCCTGTTGGCTGATAGTGTTCTATCTTCATTGATTTGTTTATCCATAAGACTGTTTTGTTTCATGTGTCTCTTCTTCCCTGAATCTGCATATGCTTTCATATACTATGTTAACAGTTTTGTTTTCCATCTTACCAAAGTACTTTTTCTGCTGTTTTCTGCTTCTCTAAGTAATACTAATTGACTGCAGAGCAGGCCTGTGCAACACATGGCCCACAGGCTGCATGCTGTCCTTGAGGCTGATTTTTTTTTTCTTTTTGGCATAGCAGCAGTTGCCAAGAGACAGTCAGAGGTGTGGTTTGAAAAGCAGCTCACTGATTTTGGCTTTCCCAGCAGCGAAAAGGCAGGAGCTGGCTGGCTGGGATGCCTCTAATACTTGGCTGTTTGCTCAGTTGCTCTGTGCGTGCCTCTTGGTTGGCTGCTGTTACTCTTCCTCTGACATTAGTGCTGCCCTTTGACTAATTTGTGGCTTGACCAAAGATGCAGGTGGTGTGGAAAGAAGCTTGAATAATCTTATATTGGGCTGTTCAAATGGTATTATAGCAGGATGAAGCAGAGAAGTATTGATGTTAAACTTTTAATGTTGTATTAGAGTTGAGCAGCTTGGCTGTAAGAGCATAAAACAGTAGAAGGTACCTTCATCCATGTTGCTTCACAGAAATCTGGTTTTTATTTTGATGGGATGAGATTTATAACTACATGGATTCAATTGGACAACAGGTTACATAAAAAGGAAGAATCTTAAGTTCTCAGTAAATCACCTTAATTGAAATAATAAGGGAGTAACAGCATTAAAATTGGCAAGGCCAAGCAATGAAAAGGAATTGGTTTTGCTTGCTTTCACCATGCAAATGTTGGTGTACTAAGCATTCCTAAATAGCCTGGGAAGTAGTAACTGTGCTCACTGCAAAGCCTTGCAGCTGAATAAATACAAAGACCTTTGTTGCTATTGCTGCATCTGCCAACAGTTGAGTAATAACTTTCCTTATAGCACAGAAGCTTGTAAATGTCTTTAGTTTTTAACTGTTGAGAACTGAGTGTAACTACGGATGCGTTACTTTAAATATACAATTATGCTGTTGTTTTCATAATGCTTTCTGAAGAAATCCAGTTGCTTGATTTTCTGCAATTGAGTGGGTCATTCTGTAGATGGTGCCACATGTGCTAGCTGTCAAAGACAGGTTTTGGATTGTTTAAAAAGAAAAGCAAAAGATATCACCCTTACTAGGTCACAGAATCTGAGAACTAAACAATGTCATAGCCAAACAAATCAATCTTAATCTTCTGCAAAATACTCTTTTGTTTGTACTCCAGTCAACATTATTCTAAAAATTATAAAGAAATGTTCTGAAATATAGTTCCAGTGAAATGGTAGTAAGATAAAGACTAGATTATGACATACTGCAAAATATTTTGACATGGTATGCTTAGCACCGTGTAATGACCGTGAGGAAAATCCTTAGTTTCTCAGGGTTAGGGCAGGGCATATGGAGAAAAAAGGAATAAATATCATCTCTTATGTATTTTGGAAAAAAGAAATGGTGGAGAAAAAAGGAAAGGCACTTCAAGAGAAGTCTTAAAAGCTATGCAAAACTAGATCTAATTGTCTGCATCGAAGACAATTAATGCTTTATCTTGATGAGAACTTTGTAATATATACTTTAGGGAGATGAAAGTAAATCAAACTTGCCTTCAGTGCAGCTATAATTTTTGGGTTTGTTACTGAATATTGCAGGGTTGGGGGCAGGGTGGTATGTTCCTTTTAGAAGATGGGACTGCTTCTTGTAACACTTCTCTTGTTAGTATACTGCAGAGAGGAAGTGGACTGCCTGAGGTAAAGCATTGCTCAAAGGTCAAGGGTGATGATCCTTCCCTTCTGTCCAGCAGTGGTGAAGTCACACCTGGGGTACTGGGCTCCTCAGTTCATGAGAGACAGGGATATCCTGAGGAGGGTCCAGGGAAGGGTCACAAAGGATGTGGCTACTGGAGCATCCCTCCTGTAAGGAAAAGCTAAAACAGGAACAACTTTTAAATTCCTGTAAAGGGAGAGGGTCAGCCATCCTAGCTGAATTTTGAGTACTGTTTAAAGAGCCTCAGCAAATCATAGCAATAGGCAGACCGAAAAAAGAAGTTTGTGGAATTGAGTGTTTTACTTGGTTATCACAAATTTGTCTTTCTGTATTAACTTCCATATGATAAAATCCCTGATGTAGTAAAACAGTCTGAAGCTCCTCCTATGTGTGTGCTTACCTTCTCTGTCAGGCTTAATATTCAATTTTCTTCCCTGTTCATGGTTACTTTTGCCTTTCTGGAGCTTTGATCCCTTGGGCTTGAGGTGCTTACAATCTTCTTGAAGTTGAGTTTGTATTAAAAATAGTTCAACATCTTTAGAAGGGGTTGAGAAGTGTTATTTAAAAGCAAAGTTGCCTTCTGAAAAACACAAATAACAAATGGCAATTTTGTGTTCTTTTAATTTATTTTTTTTCTCTTTCAAGACCCTTTTGGTCAAAATCAGATACAGAAGTAGCCTTCATTAAGACTAAATGTATTTGGGGTGTGATAGAAATCTTAATATTAAAACAGTTTTAAAAGCTTTTATTGATTACATGCAGGTCTTCTATGAATAATGTTACGGTAAGAAGCTTGTGCTTGTGTAATAAAAGTGGGCAAAATGAAAAGTTTATTAATGTGGTGGAGATTTCTTAACTATTGAAGGTACAAGTTAGCAGCAGTTGTTAAGATAAGAGCTGCCCAAGCTTTGTTTTTTTTGGAATCCTGGTGTGTATAAAATGCGTTTGCACCTTGAATTTAGAATTTGTAAAAGCACAGTTGATGCACACATATTTGGGTTGCACTGTGCTTTCAGAATCCAGAACAGTATGCTCTGCCTCGTGTGCACTGTGGGTTCTCAGCGGTGGTGTCAGCACTGGTTTTCATCATCTCAGGCTCCTGTTCACATTGAAAGTCTGTTGGTTGAATGTTTAACTCCTGTACCTGAGGATGGTGAATACTGATGGAATAAAAAGACTTTATTCTGTGTTTAACCTATGTGCTTCACCAGCTTTGATACCAACACAGTTCTCAATATCATATTTATTCCTGTTTCAACAAATCATTACCTTTTGCATTAAAATGTTATTAAATCTGGTATTGTAAGTGCACATTAATACTATTTTTATCTATGCCTGCACAAATCTTGTGCAAATCTGAAAGGTTCCCTTTAGGAAATCTCTCCTTAAACCTCTTTGTTTTATGAGGATCAGTGTGGATGTCTCAAATGCCAAAAAAAAGCATAACAGGGATGCTTTTGAAATATTTGTGACAAACTATTCAACTTCCTTCCATTGCTTAGGAAGGGAATATGGTATATGATTTCTTGAGCTAGTATCCAGAAATTATTTTGTTGTATTTTTATTCTTATTTTGATGACAGTGAGCAGTAGGATGAGCTTCTTTGAATTTGGGCAAAGTTTGTCAATTTGGTGTGGGTCTCTCAAAGTGGTAACTTGTTTTGTAAAAATAAGTCAACCTTGTTTCACTAGACCTATGCCTTTTATATATGGAATTGTTTATCATTTAAGCAGTTGGTGATATTTATATTGTGTCAGGTCAGTATATTAGGAGCAAGAGACAGGTGACATCAAAATAAGGCAAGAGCATGTAGCAAACAGCTTGCTTGAAGTCTTGAAAAAGCTGAAGGTTTACATGCTATTTACGTGTTTTAAGCATTCCACATAAAAGCTACTTTTCACCATCTATTCTTTTAGATACAAGTTTTTAAAGCAGCAGGTCCTGGTGAAGTTTGTGGTGCTCTGAAAACTGCAAGTGTTAGGAGACTTGAACTGAAGTAGATTTTCTGTTCTACCATACGGGATAGCACTCCTGCTTCTATTGGTTGTCCTCTGTTCTTACCAAAATTACTCCAGAATATTGATCTTTGTGGTCAACAATTAGATTAAATAGCATTGAGGTATAAAACTGTAAGCTTCTTGCCCTTTGTCACCAACATTGAGACTGTCTATGGAGAAAAATAACCATAAAGAGCAACTCCAGTGACCATTTCTGAGTCAGTCTGTGTCTAGACTACTAAATGAAACATGCCTGGAAACTTTCATTGATGCTTAGGGCCAGCTGGCATAAAATGGCCTGTTTGTGCTGATGTGTGCACACCCACTAAAGCAGAGTCTGCATGCAAACTGTTGGTGTGAAGGGTTCTGAAACCATTTCACTGCTGAATAGTGCCTGGAAATTGGCCGGGAGACTCTGGGTTGATGTGGGCCAAAAGGATGGCAGAGAGTATTTTAACAAATTAGTGGTTGTCTCTCTCAGTGATGGAGAATAGTTCCTGACCTTGCTTTCCTTTTCTTCTCACACTTTTTCTTCCTGTTGGGATGCTGGTGAAAGAAAATAATAAGCAGGAGTAAGAAGAAACACAGGAAAACTTCTCTATCAAATAAAACAGTAGCTCTTAAAGCAGCACTGCTTCACTTTACTCCAGTTTACTGCTAGCTGATATCTCTAGAGGAATGTAGGGGAAGCAAGTGGAGCCTAGGAGGAATATTAAAAGGGTTTCAGTTGTCCTGCTGACTTGGAAGAATTGGATGTTTTGCTGAAAGGTCTCAAAAGGTTCTTCCATTTTTAAAAAGAATCTATCAAATGCTTAAGTACTTTTCATTGGAGAAGTTTCATGTCATGGTGATAGTATATTAAAGGGAGGAGTTGTTTCAGGAGTGCAGTGTGTCAGACTGTTTTAAGGAGATAAGTAATTGTCTTATCTAATGTTTTCACAACATGCAGGAAAGGAGCCATAGGTTTGGTAGATCCTCCTTATTTATAAGAAGTTAATGAAGATAGTGTTTAATTTTAATACACAGTAATTTTTGGTTTACATTTCTGTTGTGCAAAATGCTTTATTTTACTAAACATTTTTGTCGATTACAAGTCTGTTTGCTTAGCATATTTACTAAATGGGGGATGAGCACAAGTTCTGTAGTCTGTCCTTAAAACTTTCTAAAGGTCATCCCCAATGCCCTCACTTAATCTGTTAAGGCTTTATTTTACATGTACACTTTCATCTTTTATTTTTACAGAGGATGACAAATAGCAGCAGCTCCCCAAGCCTTCTCAATGACAGTGCCAAGCAGTATGCAGGCCATGGTAAGTATGTTAAAAGTAATACACATAAAAGTATGTTTGAAAATTTGAGAGATTCACTTTCACAAAACTGAGGCTTAAGGGAGTGTTACTTGTTCTCTGATTTTGAGATACAGCAGAACTTTATTTTTTAACAATAGTGTAGTGAACTCAAAGTTTTAGCCTCTTCTTTGCTGTGGGGGAAAAACTAAAAAAAGTCATTATCAGTCTTGTCACTTCAAGTGAAATGTTGGTTTGGATATCCACTGTAAAGCACTGATAGCTTAAGCATTTATGTTGCTTCACTGTAGTATCCCTTTTTATTATGCTTCTTGGATAAGTTATTGTGTGGGTTTAGTGTACAGGTGTTTTCTGTTAAATTTAGGGTGTGTGGATTTTGTGAAATGTCACATAACTGATTTTTTTAATAGCTATAAATGTCACATAACTGCTGATTTTTAATAGCTTTTCAGTTTTGTCGTGCAAGCAATGCTTTGCCTTTTACAATTTTTTCTTTGCTGTAGAAATGTGTTTTATATACATGGTTTTCACCTGAAGAAAATGTCTTGATAGTGGAGGCCTATGTACTCACTAAATTATTGTGGAAGGTGTATTGAGTTTCGTAATGTGCTCTTCAGAATCACTGCAGATTATTTCAGCTGTAGCTGTTAAATTAAGTTCTTTAAAGAAGAGGGTACTGCTCCCTCGTGGCAAGGACATACATTTAGAATAAATTTCTGCTTTGAAAATTGCTGTGTAAATTATGCTCTAGAACTCCATTTGCATGTCTGACCCTGCAGCTAGTGTACTTACTAGGATTATAATTTTTAAGCATGGTGGTAACTACTGTAAAATGAACTTGCTTGAAAGTCAAAACTTGCGTTTTTTTTTTTTTTTTTTTTTTTTTTCTTCCTAGTTTATTTCCAGTAGGCTTTAAGATTAACTCTGCTTCTTTTGTACCACTGAACAATTAGCTATTCAAGGCAGTGGAGGTCTCCAGTTTTAAATGCAGTCAGAGTTTGACTGTGACAGGCCAAATAGTAATGGTGATGCATGTCAAGGAGAGAAACCAGACCAACTTTCAAGAAACCATTTAAAATTCTGTCATGTCTCAGATCCTTCCCCCTCTCTCTTCCCGGCTCTGCCAAGCAGTGCTTCACTTGCAGAATTGCCCTTTTAGGGGATATTTATTGTAGAACAAATAAATATAAAAAATGTTGAACAGAGAAATTCTCTGTTAAGAATTTAATGTTGAAGAAAATGTTTCATCAAAACACCAATGTTTACAGCTGGCAGTCATCTACTAATTTGACAGTTTTAGCCATGTAGTTTGGAGTTTTAAGTTGCATCTGTAAATGTTACACAGTTTTTGATACTACAACTCTGGGAAAGATGAATAGGAACAAAGAAAAAGCAGTAGAAAGTTATTAATGGAATGTGGACTTTACTATCCTTGGTTCTGATTTAAATTTGATGTACGGAACAGCGACAGGACAAGCAAAAACACATCATTATTTGTAGGACCTGTTACACAGAAGATTGATAATTTCAGGTAACTGGAGGTTGTAGAATTGTGGGATCTTTTATGCTGGAAAAGACTTTTTATGATCGAGTCCAACTGTTACCCCAGCGCTGCCAAGTGCGCTCAGTACTATATTTACACAATGCCCCTAGGGATGGTGACTCACGCACTTGCCCTGGGCAACCTGTTCCAATGCTTGTCAAGCCTTTGGGAGGATCTTCCGGTGAGTTAGAAACATTGTAATGTGTCATCTACAGGGGTAAAAATGACATGCAAATGTAAGAAGCGCTTGCAACAGATGAAGCCTTCTGATCAGATGAAGGCTGTGAAATGTTAGGTGGCCTTTAAATAGTGTTAACAGCAATTAAACTGACTGACTTCTGTTAATGAGAACCATTTCAATTAAGCAGTTGCACAGAATCTAATAAATGCTGGGGGTTTTAGCAGTGTGATTGCTAAACTTAGCTTTGTCAAAAGGATTTTTTCTGTACAGAAATAAGTTAAAAAATATAAATTTTCTTTTAGTAGTGTGTACATATATATAACACATTGGTTTTACGTTGGTTTTATAGATCCACTAACTTCACCAAATTCATCCTTGTTTAATGACTTTGCTGCCCTCAGCGTGTCTCAAAGGAGGAAGGTAGGCAACAACTAAATCATAAGTAGCATATTTATATGAGATGACAGGGAAGAAGATCTGGAATAACTTGAAATACTACATGAAATAAGGATAATTTTCCTGGTGTTACTAGATTTATTTTAATGTGTTGCTGCTGATATAAATAAGATCTTATTGCTTCTTTTTTGCTACATCAGATCAGATTGCTGCTGCTATTAAGAAATACTCCAGGCACTTGTAAACTGAAGGTTATAGAATATGAAACTTAGTATGTAGTCCATTGAATCTGAAAGCAAATTATTTTTATTCTACTAAGGGACATTTAACCTGCAAGCCTTAATGGCAGCAAGTTCAGAATACATTAAGAATCATTTTCCCATATATTTGTGTGTCATATGATAGTAATCGTAACAGTTCAAAATGCATTTAGGTTAAAAGACACTATTACCATTGGGAAGTGAGGTTTTGGGGTTTTTTTCCATCCCTTTAATTTGTATTGAGAAATCTTTCTTTTGCCGAGGGCTAGACAGCATCTTCAAACACCTTTGACCTGCAGCTGTGCAAGTTGTGGTGTTTTCCAGTTATACACTCAGTGGCTGGAATAAGAGACAAAAGTTTGATTACACAAGAGTTCCTTCTCATTTTTATGAACTGTCACTTACTAAAACCAGACATTACCTTGTCCCAACCAGTTATTAAATTTCACTTTCACTGATGACTTTCATGTTCCACTACTTATTAGCCACATTATCCTGAGCTTTCCTGTAGTAAATAATGAAAGCAAGCTACATCAGCATGTTCTGTATTATTCCTGCAGGTGAAGATTGAGCTTAAAGATAATTGCTATAGTTGGTCCATCGCACTGATTTTGAAATATATATGCTGTTACAGAACGTTAATTTTCTAGTATTATGATGTACATGGAATATCTGCATTGCTCTTTTCCTTAATGCCAGTACAGTGCACTGAAAGTTGGATGTAAAGAACTATAATTGTGTTGCTTATCCACTTACCAGGGCTGGTAAAAATGAAAAATAATTGTACACTCCTTAATACAGGCTTTGAGAGCCAATATATCCACATATGTATGTATGTACCTGGGTGTAAACTTGTGCTTGTGTATGAACCACAGGCACCAAAGAAAATAAGCTATCAAACAGAAGTATTGCAAGAATGACCACTGTCTCTAAAAATTACTTAGAAGTTAAGCAGTACAGAGTGAAAACAAACCAATTAATGTTTGCTTGTAAAGCACAGGTACCTGTAAACTCAAATAGTAATTCAGAGTGCTTCCTGACTTGGTCCATTTTTTCCTCAAGAAAAAGATGCAAATTAAAGCACTGGCTGCTAAAATACTTTAAGAGTAAGTTGTATCTGTGAAATTGGATTTTTTTCTAGTTAGCGTTTCAGCTATAACTGGCATTAATTGAAGGAGGTTTGTGTTTTTCTTTGCATATTAATAATTTATTTTTTATTATGACTGCTGTTTTGTGATGTATGCTTGTATTAAAGCTTGTTAAATACTAGTAATGGGGAAGTTTTCATAAAATACTACTTGAGCTGTGTAAATCTAGGCATCCAGGCTCCCTCTATAGTCAGCACAGGGAGGTGAGTAGTTTAAAGAAACATTTAGCTCTCTGAGAAAAATACTTTGGAAATGACCAGATGTTGGTGATGGCTTTAAGTAGACAAAAATCGATAGCTAAAGTTATGAGAAATTAATTAATAAGTTTTGTGACTGACTCTTGCTGCCAGTCAATACACTGCAAGTAGTTATGGTGTAGGTTTTAAATGTTTTTAGTATTTTTATTACATTATCCAAACTGTCTGAAATGATTTCCTTAAAAGCACTAAACGCTTGAGAGCCAGGTATTTAAAAACCTGTGTGATTCTCCTCTAACCCATTAACAGGGGTTTATTTAGAGCTCATACAATGGGGTTTTTTAGGCCAATGCTTGGTTCCTGCTGCATAAAGGGAGCCTTGGTGACTAGTTCAAATGTAGGCGTTTACAACATCTACTCTTTGAAAAAAATCCCCATTATCTTACTAAGAGCCCAAGTCTAAGGTTTTGTTTGTTCTGAACTAGCTGGCAAAACCAGCATTTCCTTCGTTTATCACTGACTTGGAGGACAGATATAATACAGCCTTGGTAAGTGAATAAAGAACGATTGCTTTCCTTTAAAAATATCACAGTTCCAATTTGTATATTTTGAAGTATTAAGTTGTTTGGAACTATGTAAAAACTGCATGTTTGCGTTGTGTAAAACTGAATAGTTTCTGTAAAAGCATGTACTGTGTAGCAAGTTTATTATTTGTCTCTGAATATTGCTGATCATGTTATTCTGGCAGCCCTTTAACAATGGGCAAACCATGTGGAGAAATATTTGAGATCAATAAAATACTAAACATAAGTTGATGATTGTAATTCTGAATATTCTTGCTTTTTAATTAGATAGTATTTTTGAAACTAGTTAGTATGACTGAGCTATTTAATTTGCTTTTAATTTTGATGTTTAGAGCCATTCTTCTTTCTGTTTAAAAAGTAAATGTAGTCCTTGAGTTTTTATGAACATTCTCGAGGTAATTATCTCTCTTTAGAAATTGTTAAACTGCATTTCAATTTTAGATTTCAGGAAAGCTAAGATTACTGTTTAAAGACCTTTTTATAGAATACTTAAAATGAAATCAAAGGAGCTAAGTATTTCTGTAGATGGAGCCTTGGTGGAGGTTCTGTCAACTGTAAAACCTTCTGGATTTACTGTCCGGTTGTTGTAACTCCACATGCAGTAAGACAAGCAACCTTAAAGTGAATTTCCTATAAGAGATTTTTAGGTAAGTATTAATCTACAATGCACACATAGGATTTGTGAAGCATGGAACAAAAGCTAGAGTTAGTAATAGACTAACACCCTTTCCAAAGAATAATGATGTCATGCTTATTTCATTTTTTCTTCACATACACGTAATGCTTTTTAAAAATAGGGTGGCATTCTGAACTTGAACTTGCCGGGTGTTTTTCCTAAATTGACTTTAGCCATTATCTAGAAAAGTGCTCTTCTCTAAACCTGAAATGATTTGTCTGGAATAGTTCTTGCTTTCATTTTGGTGCTTCTGGTAAACAGTTCATAACAACTTGTGCAACATAAAAATCTGCTGTCAAGGACATGACAGCTTCACGCACTAAGATGACAATGTATTATGGAACTTTTGTCTAAATTTGTTCTGAGACTGTTGCCACCAATCCAGGCTAAAAGGTTCCTGTACTTGTCACGGGTCAGCCTTGCAGGATTTTGAAAAGCATCTACTTTTGCATTTTACTTTTTTGTTTTCATACCTTCAATCCTCATGAAAACTGAACTCTTAGAAAACGTTTCTAACACTGACATATTTCCATTTCATTTTTTTAATTGTTCAGTCACACCTAGAGGAGGTCCATTAAGGTGAGAATAACTTCAGTTCACAGGCTGCAAGAGGTGAACTAATTGCTGTACTGAACAATTCTAAACACAATTTTAATGCTGCTTTTTATGTATTTTGAAGAAATTTTTTTCTAGAATGCCTTCCATTTGTTTTAGATGAGTAAAGGCAAGGACAAAAACTCTAGATTAGAAAGGAAAGTATAAGAGAGATTATCTAAATTGTAGTTCACCCCAAACGGAATACAGCTGTTCAGTGCCATCTGTGGAGATTTACAGCAAGTGAGACTAGACAGCAGACTTAATTAATTTACTTGGATCAGCAGAAATAAATGTGCATAAAAATTACTTGAAGCAAAGACTGCCTGTAAGCTTAGTCTGCATAAATACAAGCTTTTTAATGAGTATGAGAAGAGTTCCACCTCTCAGGTTAAAAGAAAACAATAAAGGTAACTTCAGGTCCTGTGGATATTAAATTATTAAGACTTAAATGGCAGCTATTTTATTTTTGAGTGTCCTGCCTCCCATCTAGTTCTGTTACCTGTTGAGAAGCTGTATTTCTCCCCAGCTTCCTGTTTCTAGTTCTATCTTGACACCTCTGATAGCTGATTATTATCTAGTTCAGTGGTGTTCATTGAAAAGCTGTATGTGCCATGTTTGGTCTTCCTGAATTTCTTTTTAATGAAAATGTGTTGAGACAGTTTTCACCTTTCAGAGCTTCCTGCATACAATCGCAGAAGCACAAATCATGTTCTGATGAGTTGAGGGGTAATGATCAAGCATCATGTCACTGTGTTCTAAGAGACAGAATTATGGCTTCACAGATTCTCTAATGTACCTGGGCTACATTTATATTCCAAACCTAAATTTTTCCTTCTAGGGTTTATATACCCATGCTGCAATAACAAAATATTACAGTTCATGCTAAAAAAAGTTGTTGCAACAATGCAGAAAGACTATGCCTCATGAGAAAACTAATAAATGTTTGTAGGTAGTACCGTGGTCTCAGATGTGTTACAGGGATATCATATAATGTAATCTGCTTTACATGTTTCCTTGAAATAGTTAGTTACTGGAATTGTTCCTTGGTTGCATGCTTTTGCTGTCTTAGTTATTACTATTTATCTAAATATGTATTCTTCACTTCTAAGTGTGTCACAACAGAATATATTATTTACTTTTATTTTTGTGAAGATTAGTGATCATTATGATACATAAGTCAAATTATAAAAGCATTTCCCTTTAAAAATATGTAACACATTTTGTTGCGTTATCCTTATGTGTATTTGAAGTCAAGTAACTTCAAATGTAACTATTATGCTAGATGCTTATGTTTATATTTACAAGCTTTGTTTGATTCTTTCTATGCCAAGGTGTATGTAGTCTTCAAAAGTGATTTGAAGTAAAATAATAATTTTTTTTTTAACTTGTGCACACGTTAGTTGAAGGCACTATACAGATATTTAAAGCAGCTAGAAAACATACCACTTTTGAGAAATCATATGCCCGTTAAAGACCAGAGTAAATGCTGCATCAGTCTGTAACCCTCTTACCTATGTACTTGGTAACTGTGCATGATTTTCCCATTTGTAAGTAATACAGAAATTTCTGTCATATTAAAAGAAACTTTTAAACCTGAAGAAAACCTGTGGTTTGCCCTTAGTGTTCATTTAGTAGTGGAGTTTTTGAAAGTACATCTTGGGGTGGTGGTCCTCTGACAAGTCTTCACTATAGTTAGAAATATCTCTGCTTTAATGATGGTAGAAAAAACCCTGCTTTTCTGCCAGTTTACATGAATTCAACAGGTGATACAAATTTCTTAGTAAAGAAGTTTGTCAGTATAGCTAAATCCATGCCACGATTTAAAGTTGTGCTAATTCATACCTCATCCCAATGTAGCTAGGCTGCAAAATTGATGAGAAAACATTTGACTTAGTTATGTCTGTTTTCCTGCTTCTGAACTCTTCAAGATTTTCATGCCTTCAGCATATATACTCATGAAATAAACTTCATTATGTTCACTTGAAAAGTTTCCCTTAGCTATGGCTTGAAATGCCTGATACAGTGCCTGATCTATTGCATCTCTAAAATTTGTTTAAACCAAGAAATTTTTTTTGCAGTGACCAGATGTGTTGCTCTGGAATAAGATGCATTTCCATGCCAAATGTCAGACTTAAGTTTTCTTGGGATAGAAGAATACATCTTCTTTTTCTCTGTGTCTGATGCTTTTCAACTAGTGAAATTCTGCCCCCAGCCAAACACCGTTTTTCATGAGCAATCTGGATGGAAGGGTGTCTAGTCTGTTAAATTCATGTAAGCTCAATGTGTAGTGTTGGAAACTTCAAAATCATAAGCATATAAGCATTATAAATGTTAGCTTAGTCTTGTTTTTCCACAAGGGAAAAAACTGTTCACCCAACAACAAATACCAGCTAACCACACAATTATTTTTAAGCTGTTGACCAAGCTCCTATTCCATTTTTTTGTGAATATCAAAGATTTAAAAATTGGTTCTAGCCTTCAGAAGCTGAGATACAAAAAACCACAGGTGTGGTCTGCCTGTTTACTAGTAGGAGGTTTTAATAAAAAAGGAAGAGTAAGGGGGTATTTTGGTTAGCGGTTAACCCAATCCATGTAAAGGGGTTTTGTGGCTTTATTGGCTACAAAACTTAAACAGTTTAACTTCACTTAAAAGACAGCTTTTCTTTTTCGTATTTCCATCTTACAAATCTGTTAGGATATTCCTGTTGACCATAACTCATGTTCAGATGTAACACTTAACTGGGTTCAGTAGTACACAGTAACAGAGTCACACTCACAATTATGGTACTGCTCAGCTGATTGTGCCTGTGTAGGGGCTCAATAACATATTGAAGTTCGTATCTATCCCTTGGTGTTTCAAATACTGTCTTATTCCAGCTAATCAGTTGTGCTTGTTGGGTGAAAATAGCAATAATGACACCAAGAACTTATATTTTAGTTCTAGTTTTAAAGGCATACTAAAACAGAAATTGCCCCTTTTTCAGTAGACTAGCAGCCTAGCTGAGTGCTTAACCTTTTTTTCTAATGGTCTCTTTGCCATTAATTAAAAAAAAAAATGAACTATTTCGAAAGTCAGCATTGAAATTTAAAATTGTATGTCTCACGTAATTTTGGTAGTACAGTAAATAGTACAAGGAATGTGTGAGTTTGTTTAGCCTTTTTTTAATGTCTGATAATGTAATACTTTGTTGTTTGTATGTGCAGATACAGTCAACTCGCTGTACAACAGATGAGCCTTCACTAATGCTACTGTGATACCTTTTAGCTGTAGTAATTTAGGTAATGCTGCTTCGTTTAACCTGTGAAGGAGAGGGCTTGAGATGACTTCCATGTGGTTTGATAATAGAAGCACAGAGTCAGCTTAACCATAGCTCAGACTCTTCACAGTTCTTTGAAACACAATAGCCTGCTCACGTCACGTGTTTGTATGGTAGACTTAATTGGGTATGTTTTGGTACTAAAAAGGTCTTGTAAATCTAAATTCAAAACCTGCTAGAGGTAAATGCATTTTAAGGAATAGATGTAATTTGGGACCTGAGCGATCCTGAAAAAATCAAGTTGCAGGTCTTCAGTAGAAGAAAACTTTGCAATTGTGTAGTTTGATTTGTCAGCTTATCTAGACTTAGATACTACATCAAAGTCTTTGCAGTTTGAATGTTTGTAGATATTTTCTTGTTTAAATTTATTCCTCTAGGATAGCCATGGAACATCTTACACTAGAGGTCAGTTTAATCCTGAATTAGAAAAAGGAAGTGTGATATTGCCCTCTGTCCTTGAAACAGGAGGAACTAGGGGCAAAGACACTGTTACAGAAAATAGTAGGAAGAAAATTGAGTTACTGAACACATTCCCAAAGTTCTTGTTGAATGAATGAGAACCAAGTAATTAAACTGACTTGAGGAATACTTTCTAGCATGGGCTAGTGAAGTTAATCATCACTAGTAGTGTTCTCATGTGAAGATGCTACTTAGGAAGGACTTGCTTTTGGAGTGGCTTTCTTTTGTTTCAAGTGTAATGTTTTTCAGACTTTAGGGGTTTATCTTTCCTAATAACTGTGCTAACCAATAGGCTCCTATCATCATTAATTGCTGGCAGCAGCTTGGTTCAGCAGGGCAAGGGTTATAATTATTAGCTATGGTTGAAAATGCTTTCCCTTCTCACCCTGTGGGAAGCGAAGCTGTTGCTAGCAATTAAAGGTAGTTAGCTGTTCCCTGCCTCATGTAAACATTTGCAGCCAGTAAGTACTACATCTGAACAGGATTTTACCTCATAGACTGTAGGGAAGGCAAAACCCCAATTGTTTTGCTAAACATCCAAGAGAAGTTGTCCCTAAACATAAAAGTTTGGCTATTAAGGCGGATTGTCATGCCCTCTGTGTTTTAGGTACATATATGTACACATAGATATATGTATGTTCTGAAATGATCAGTGTTTGATGAGTTTTTTGCTCATTTTAAGGTGAACTGTTTGTGTTGCTTTATTTCCTGCTCTGTATAGGGGTCAGGGATATAGCAAAGTTGAGTCACTTATTCAAACTTCTCAATCTATTTGCTTTCCCTTCTGTTGAATCTCTCCTCTTGGCAGTTACTCTGTTTTCTGATGTCCTTTAAATTCGGACTGTGTTTCTAAATCAGATTCAAGTTTGCTCATTGAGAACAAGTGTTATTTAGAATGACTTCAGTGCACATAGACTAAAATTTATTTCCAAATGTTAATGTTGTATATTCCATCTTCTAATGTCTGTCTAAATAATGAAATCTTGACCTAGTAATCCCCTAATGTTTTATGATAAGTAATGAAAGGGAAATTTTTTTTTAGACTCATCTAGTGTTTAATTTCATTTTTTAATACAAGTAAGTAAAGAACTACTGGAACATGAATTCATAGTCTCTATATGGTCTTTCATAAAGCCTAAATACAGTTTTATCCTGTTGTTTGGAATCTGAACCTGTTGTGACCAAAATAGCCTTCTTCCTGATTGGCTCACTTTGTCTTTTGTTTTGGTTCTCCTTTTCAAAATATTTGTAGACAACCAGTTATCATGGAAGATTAGAAGAACCCTTTGTGAATGGAAGTGTATTTGGGCACTGGCTTGTAGCCCAGTAGTTTGAGGCAGGACTGTGCTGCCCCTGCACTTGGTAGAGCATGGGGGGAGAGAGAGAGAGGAGAAAGCTTCCAGGGAAGCTTACTCTTCATTATGTTATTTCCAATAGTTGGCCTAAGAAAAATACCTACTGTATTCAAACCCTGCCCTAAAGTCCAGTCTTGCTTGACTGTCCAGCTTCTCAGCTCTATTGGCTTTGCAGGTTAGGATTTTAGTGGTTTTTCTGATGTACTGACGTAAGTTGGCCGATAGTTGAGTGTTTCTCCAAATAAACAACCAGTACTTAGATTTACCATGATCAGGTGTGTGTTTGGACTGCAGGAGGACTTTGTGCTACCCATCACGGATTTCTAATTGGTGTGCTAAAATTCAATCTTGTTTATTGTTATGAAGTTTGATCAGCTCCTCCATGGAGTTTATTGCCTTTGATAGTTCATAAGTCCATGTAGGCATCTTTGGGGATTTTTGTTGTTTTGTTTGTGGGTTTTGTGGATTTTTTGGAGGGGGTTGGTTTGTTTGGGTTTTTTGGGCAAATGAGGTATTGTTGACTCTACTGAGTTTTAATTCTTTCCAAAGCTTTCAGCCTAAAAAGTTCCAGGGAAGAAGAGGAGAAAATTATTTAGGCTTTGTTTTTGCAGCCATTTATGGTAGTTTTGTCCTGTGTTTTAGGCGTTGTTTCTGTGTGAGTAGGGAATCTTCTCCATTAGATTCTTGCCTTGTTTCCTGAGGAATAATTTCTTAAGTGTGTATGCAGGTACATATTGCTAAGATTTCTAAGGTGCTAGGTGAAGTAGATATCTGAATAAAGGTAAGTTAAACGTGGATTACTTAGAGTGATCGATATCCAGGTGGTAGATGCACTGTCACATAAAAATGCCCAAACAAAACCCCACAGCAAAAGAAAACCAGTCAACTCCTGCAGTTTGATCCAATTGTTGATATAATTGTCATAAAAAGCCCTTGTCTAAATATGTGTAGATGCTAAAATATTTCTTTTGATGATATTTACTACTCTAGGTAGATACACATAGATTCGAAAGCACAGAGAAGTCTGGCAAACTTCTGTACTTTACCTGTTGGAAAGTATTTAACAGATTTTCTTTTTTTTAAGTGTGCCTTTTGAATTTAATGTTCATATTATTCTTTATAAATAATTCTATTTGTAGAGATCATTGCCAATGTCAAAGAAATGTTACTGTTAATGAGGTGCAAGTAATTCCTGCATGTTAACTCCGCAAATGTTTTATTTTCTCAATTTTATGACAGTTCCCAATGCAGTTGTCATAGTAGTTCTTGTCTGTTTTCACGTAAGACAGTAGCTGAAGTTATTTTTTCAAATATTAACCTGAGCAGAAATGTTTTTCTCAGGGTTCTACTGTAACTGGCTACTCAATTCTACCTGATTTGTAAAAGCAAATTTTCAGTAGGTGAGTCATGGCAAATTTGAATTTAAAATTTTTTGGTAGAAATTTCAGAGGAGGTGTTCATTATTATGAAGTGATTGAAGGTAATTATTTTGAAAATATATTTTTTAGACAATTTTTGAAAACAATTTTTCATTTGGAGAGAATTTCCAAATTTATGTGCATTTTTCAGTGGCTGACTTGTGATGAATGGCTTTGCTTACAAATGATTAATTAGTAGTCCCTGAAGTTTATTTTCTTTTTCATTTTTAAAAGCATTGTTTATTATAACCAAATAGTCAGGATTGAAAGGAAGCAGTCTCAGTTAAATTTTACTTGCAAATTGTTTCCCATTCCACCAATCCAGAATCATATGATAGTGTAATAATGCCTATTTTAGTGTAGCTTTAGATGAGGGTTGTTAGGAGTGGCCTGGTTTCTCTCCTTCTTTTTCATAGCCCAGGAAATACCGACTGGGGATGCTGGATGAGAGGATAGTTCCGGTGGGATCAAAAGCAAGAAAAACAAAGAACGCTATTGGCTGTCTGGCTGACAGGTGTAAAACAGGAGTACCCATCAATATGGTTTGGTGGAACAGAGTCACAGAAAACAATTTACAGGTAAAATTATTTTTTACTAGTTGTTTTTTCAATATTTTGAATGTTTTATTTTCAGTTCTGGCAAATGTTAGAGAAAGTTACTCCCAGTATGAGTTAAGATCAAATTGAATATTTATTTCACATAATAGGCATAGTGGTCCTCTAAGAGTGATTTGGAGATATTTAATTATCTTTGCCCATTGCTGAGCTATATACTTCACTTGATTTTGGTATAATCTGAGGATAAGGAGCAAGAGTAATCATTTAATGTATTCTAAAAGCAAACAACCACAACCTTTAATTCTCATCCGAGGAAGATTTCTACTGGTAAAATTAGTGGTTGTTGTTAAAATGATTAACACAATGCAAATAGATGCCCTCAGTACAGAATTTGAAGACACTGCCGTCATCATCAGGAAGTATAAATTCGTAATCCTAATGTTGGGATAGTTTATATTTCTCAACTTGTTTGAGAAATATATGCAACTCTTACCATTATTTTACTTTATTCCTGAATCTTCTTCAGCTATGTGAGAGGGGGGTGATACAGCTGGATTTGAGTATCTCTTTACTGAAGTAGCAGATAATCCTTGGAATGAAAATGAAGAATAATTCTAGCCTAGGATGAATCTGCTTCATCCCTTAAAGTGGAGTTTAGGTGGAGATTGTTACAGTGGTGGGAAGCACCACTACTGGCAATACTGTTTCCACTTGTGTAGTGCTTTTGATTCCTCTGAGATTGTTGTTTTAGTCTTCAGATGATGCTTATGTTATTTTTGGTGTTTTCCAAGTGAATGAAATGGGTAAATTGATAACAGACTTATAATTAGAACTTGTGGCACTTTAGGATTTTCTTTCAGTTCACTGAATTTCTGCCTTGTGAGGGCCAACATGATGCTTGTATGAGCTCCTTTCCACATTGATATTATTTCTGTGTTATTTGATGTTTGGACATCTGTGTTACTGAAATGAATAGTCATGGGCAGTGTTATGTAGGCAGCATGATGCTCCATTGTTTGGGGACATTCGGACCTTCAGTCTGTTTTGGGGCTTTTGCTGCTGGGGAAGCAGTGTGTAGTCACTGATGAAGAAAAGATGAAGCTTAAAGGAGACATTGGTAGAAGGACCAGGTAAGCTTGAAGGACAGTGGTGAGAGCCTGTGAAGCTGTACTGTTTTGAAGGGAGAGAAGATTGAACTGAACTTATTGTGTATCGAAAAGTGAGTGTAAGCCATAATTAAAGACAGTTGTTCTGAGAAGAGGGAATCAGAAAATCGGTCTTTATTTTTCAAGTGAACATTAAAGAGCAAAAAAGTCCTGTTCGCACTCCTGTCCTCTTGTTTTCTTGCTGTACAGTGATGCAACAAGCTTTGTTGTTAATCCACTCCATTTAGATTAGAAGCAAAAGAACTTAATGCTTTTGGAGGCTGGAGAAGCAGTAGCCTGAAACTTGAAGCTTCTTGCCAGGAGCAGTTGTCTTCTCAGTACCTGTGCACTCGGAAGTAGTCTTCAAAGTGTGGCAAAGGGAAAGGAAGCTCAAGGTCAAGGTCCCCATGCTTTGAGGTTGCATAGCTTCCCATGGAGATGTGGGCTTTAGCAAAGCATGTATATGTATGCACATGTGGTGGAAACACGAACAGAAGGATGTGCCAGCCATAATAAATAGAACTGGAGGAGAAACAGGAGGGATTGAAGAGAAACTGGGGAGTCTGCAAGACTGAAAAAGGAAAGGTGTTAAAACTTGCATTGTAAAATAATTTTAACTGTTATTCCTGCATGGCTATGAATTTGTAATCCTGATCTGTTTTGTTTAAATATGGCGTTACACTTACATGATTAGAAGTGAAATCCGCATAGTGAATTTTACTCTGGGTTGTGCATTAAAAAGCAAAATACCCAAATCAAAGTTTGTTTTATAGCGATGTATCCTACCTTATATTAGGAAATGTCCTGATCTACTATACTACCACATGATATATATTATAGTAGCCAATGGTAATCCTCCTTAAAATAGTAGGAATAGATACATGTTAGTTACACAGATTAGTTCTTATTCACCATCAGTAACTGATGATTTTTTGCTCAAGAAACAAAGAATCATAGAAATGAATTTTTTCAAATGTGTTGCGTTAGGAGCATAGACCTCTAAAATTTTATGTGCGTTTACAGTACTTTGAAGGATTTTTGTGAAAGAAACATGAAAATATTCAAAATCTAATTTTAAAGTTTACTTTTTAGTGAGATCTACTTGTCCGTTGTAACATGACTTTGCTAATATTTTTGTCTGAGCCTGTGTTCTGGTTTGTAAACCAATAAATCTTTAGCCAACAAATTTTACCCAGTTTCAATTAAATTGACTCTTAATTCTTCTGCAAGAGTAGTAATTAACAAATAACAAGTAGAAATTAACAAATAATGTTGGCAAATTGAAATTTATTTGAGCCTATTGTTGGAGTGATGTGATGACTTGTCACAGAAATTATAATAATATAGTGTGTTACACAAGTTCAATGGTGGGATAGAAAGAGATTTGCTTTCAAGCCCCTGGTGACCTCCCATATCTTCTGGATTGCTCTGACATCATAAACTGCATCCTTTCCTGATGTCATGGCTCGCAAGGAATCCTTGGAGGAATTGCAGCAATGCTCTGTAAAGTGAATCTTCTCATATAGAACCTCTGTCCATTAAAAGAACAACAAAGAAACCCCAAAACCCATCAACAACAAAACAGCAACATGTTAAGCTTAAGAAAGACTTCTGCATGTTTCTGTATTCTGAAGAGATATTATGAGAACTCTGCCAGGAATAGACTGTAAAGGAGTGCCCTGCTTTATAGCATGGGTGTGGGTTAGTGGTGGTTTTCTGTAGCCATTACATGATTATGTAATGTGGGATGTCAGAACAGATAAGCAGGAATTTGGAAGTGAGGGAGAACATAAAAAGAGAACAAAGAGGCTTGTATCCAGTTTCTAGCATGGTAAGTACATTAGCACATCCTTCTAAAATCTAATGAGATTGGCCTGCTTTTTGAGTTAGGTAGCTGGCTTTGGGCTTTGATTGAATGTGGACCAGAACCAAGCTAATGAAGTACTATTACAGCCTCTGAAGCTGATGTACTGTCTCTGCTGCTGCTGTGTATAGCTGTGTTGAGAGATGCTGAAGGAGAAATGAGAGAGAGAAGGGTGCTGTCCAGTATTCCTGTGGGATCCCTGCGTGACTTTCCAAAGGCTTCATAACCTGTACATCCCTGTGTTCTAGCTCACTTAAAGGCACTTTGAGGATTCATTTATTGATTAGTGCAGCAGTGGGACCTTGCATAAGGACAAATCAAATGTCTTGAAGTTTATAGTCGATGAAACAGGAATTTTGATTTTATTTTTCTGGATTACAGGAATCTGTTATGTGCTACTCCTTAATATACAGTAATGCCACATGCTGCTGTGTTGTTCTTTTAGTGATGGTCTTCAGCTTTGACCCTTGGCTTGCTCTTTGCTTTCATCTGTACCTTATTTTAAGGAGCCTTGAATTGTTTTGGAGTGGTTTTCTTTTTTGTGGCACTCACAGAATATTTTGTTTCTTCCCCTCCATGTTATATTTTAATTTTATTTCCTTTTAATACCTGTAAAAGCATAAAAGCCACCAGACAAAGTCTGAGCTGACTGGTGACACAAATGAGTTGTTTAATAGTCCTGGCCTCCTTTTATACTTTTTTGGTTCCATCCTTAGTAATTGCATCATGGCTAAGATCAGCCTTCATTTGGACTGTATTTATATGTGTTTTGTAAAGTTTTTTTCACTCTGATGTACAGAAGTGTAGGAATTGTTTTTGTAAGTGGAGCTGGATGGACTCAGTTTTGTGGTCTGTCTTTGGAACTTTCTTTGCAAAGCTGACTGAAAAGAAACATGGACATAAAGAATCTGAAAACAAGGTATTTAGGTGAAATTTCTTCATGGAATCATTCTGAGAATGCATGACAGAGGTATTCAGACATTAATTAGGGAAGTTGTTTCACTGCTTTAGTTTGACAGCATCTTTATTAATATACTGGAAGAAGGGGGATGAGGTTTCAGTTGGCAAGGTTGAGAGGAAAAGGGAATGATGGCAATTTTAGCAAAGGTATCAGTTAGAAGTCACCTTAGGTGGTTTGCTAGAAATACATAACGTAGCTGACACAGCTGTACTTCCTTCTCTTTAATCCTGTTTGTTGAAAACATATTGATGAGCATTTTGAAATTTTGTATGTGCCTTTTTATGGGATATGTATTTGAAATGGAAAACAGATCTATTTAACACAGTGCAGACAGTGCTAGTAGGCTTTTTTAATTGTTATGGGTTTAGAAGTACATTTACTCCATTTTAACATCACAGCATTGCGTAATCATTACATGATTCTTGCATGTCTATTCTTCTAGTTACTCTTGAAAATTAATAACAGTTTTCAATACCCATTTTCTCTACATATTTTACCAATCCTGATTGATTCTGACTTAAAATTTTAAGCCTCGTCTAGCATAAGTTACTTTATCCTGAGATGAATAATTAATTACTAATGAAATGAAATTTGTTAAAAAGCTGTACTTGTGCAAAATTTAAACATAATACAGAATAAAGAAAATATTTTCACTAAGAAGTTGTAGATTATTTTCTTTCTTATAAAAGTTAATTTTTTTTAATGTCATCTTGGGAAGTTTGGTATGACCCTAATGGAAAAACTGTGAGAATACTCTGTTGGATTCTAAAGCATGGTTACCATTTAAACAGATTTTCAAGCTTACCATTGATCCAAATGTAAACCTAAAAGTGGAATTTATACTTTGTATTATGAGTTGACAGAGTGAAAGTAGGGGTTTTTTTCCAGGCCATGAATATAATATTTTGAATCATTGGACATTAGAATGTGGCTTTCTATTTTTGGCATATTTGCATGGTTGTTGCTGCCAAATGGTTATCTACAAAGATTCAAAAGTAATTAAAATATTACATATTAAAGAGGTAATAGTAATATTACACCCTCAGTTTAGTCTCTTAATCTGGCCTCATTATTTTAATTATTTTCATGGAAGAAAACTGTTTTGAGAAAAATATTTTACTTCAGATAAAATGTTTTCAAAAGCATAAACGTTTTTAAGAACTGCAGCTTCACATATATGTAATGAGTATAAATGTAGATTGGGGCTTCTAATTGTCGGACAGTATTTGCTAGTTTTGACCACCAATGACTAGAAATTGCTGTATTACTTTGATTAGTTTCTGGCTAGTGACTGTGGAACTTGAGTGTTTTTCTGTATTTAGAGAACAACTTGAAGATGGAAGGGTCTTTTAAAATTGTAACCAAAAGTTGAATCACTTTTTTTTACCAGTGGGGAGCCTTGGATTGCAGCTTCATGTTTGTAGCATCACAGAGAAGAAAAACAGGCTTTCATACTACAGGGTCTATCTTCATAAATCAGTGCTGTTTACTCATATACAACATTTTCATCAAAGTTATGTAAAAACAACTTAATCTTACCCAGCTTTGATGCATCCTGAATTGCGATACGAAGAAATGGAATGAAACTGAATTTCCATCATACTTGACCCATTGCTGTTTGTAATTCTATAGCATAAACCAGATCAGCCCTTGCAGATTCCTAGGTTTGACTCTTTCATTTAGATAAATTAAAACACCTACCAGTTAAAGTGGAGCTCTTTCCTAAAGTGAAGCTGCAGTTAAGATTTTTGATGGTTATAGATAACTTCTAGTAAGTACCTTTTAGTTAGTAAGTAACTTTTAGACATGAAAACTGGTCCATAAAAATTTGCAGAATGCATTGGAGTTGTGTTTGCAGATGTAGGAGCTGTTTGAATCAGTAGGTGAAAATGATAAGAGTTTAGCCAGAATGGCATGCATGGGATTTTGGGAACTCTCTCAATTGCTCTAGGAAAGTCTGGGTTACCTTCTGGAAGGTGTCTTTTTCTCTGCTTGCATGCTTCACACCTAATGCCATGTGTCACCCTTGTCACCTGGTTGATGCATATTTAGATGTGATAGAACTGTGGATGTGTCATTGGTACTTTCAGCAGTGGGAAAGTGTGGATCTTGTAGTTCTTAGGAATTATGTTCTTTTAGCAAGATAATACAAATTCTGTCCCTTGCTCTCCCAGTTGTTTAGTTTGATGACTATTTAGCTCTATCACTGTTTGGAAAAGTTCTACTTTATTCTTTACCACCTCTGTAATTTTCTCCAGTTTCAGTGCAGATTTTACTGAACGGTTGCATGCTAGTTTTTATCTAAAGGATTGCCATTCTCTTAGGTATTCCTGTACCTGCATTCAGATAAGTCCAGAATATTACCTTTTGAGTATAAGTGTGTCAGTTATGTGTTTTCAGTCTGTATCATTCAACTTAGTCTTTGTTTTGCTGTATTAGTGTATATATTAACACGTTTTCCTTAACTGTGATTAAAGAGTTTTAAAATTCATGTCAACTCTTTACCCATTTAAATATGTTTTACTTCACAATCTCCATATTTACTTATAGCTGTTCCTTGAATATTCAGAAACATGCGCATGTAAGTTGAACAAATAAGGTGGTAAAGTTGATATCTTCAAGTGGATGGTCGTTAAAATTTACTCTGTGATGAAAGGTAGAATATTTTTGCGATTTGCTTTTAAACCTGGGCATCTTTTTTAATTTTACAACTTTGAGAATCTTCTTTTTCAGTGCATTGAAATACATTAATACTGTATTTGGCTGAAATATTCAAATAAAGGTATTTAAACCCAATTAGCAGAAACTGTTTTCAAATACTTTTTCACTGATTGATGCTCACACTTCACCTCTAATTTGGCACTAACTTACTTTCTCTGCCGCCACTTTATATTGGTAAAATCAATATTGGTAATTTAACTAACAGTTGATATATTTGGTTATTTTAAAATTGCCTGAAACCAAGGTAGTCCAATATAATTTTCTGTAAAAAACCATTATGGATTATCTTGACAGTAACCCTTGTCTATTGGGATGTTACTGTCTTCTTATTTTACCTAACTTGTTTAGACACTTTTGAGAGGTACTCTGCAGATTACTTAATAAACTAAATCCTGTAACTTAATGATCTTCAAGCTTTTCAGAGCATTCATGTAATACGTGATTTTATTTCTTGGCTTAATGTAATTTTTGTTCCACTCCTGTCATTTGTCATTGGCTGTCCAATGATAAGCTTTTAGCCTTTTGAGTTGTAACTGAGATTTTCTTTTTCTAATCCTCCCTACCCCAAATCAAACAAAAACCTCACCTCAAAACAGACACCACAGTCGCAAACTACAAAAACTGTCTGCATTGATTTTAATAGAAATTAAAATTTACTTGAGTGTTTGTTTTACGTACTAACAAATACTGATGTTTGACCATCATTCTGCTTCTATTTTTTTCTGTGGCATCAAATTAGACTTTATTATTAAGGGTGCTAGATAAATGAAACAGGTAATTAAAGTGGAAGTTAACTTCACAAAAAACCTGAACGTACAGATGTATTTGAAATAGAGGCAGGGTGACTTTTCTAGTAGGAATCATTTTTACTCATTTAGTTTGAAATTGCTAGTTAGTTTGAGATGAAGTTGCTGAAGTCATGGGGGAACAGTCTGTGCAGCTGTGGCCAAGCTTTCTCAATGTCAAGTCAGTTCTCCAACTTGTAATGTAGTGCTTATGGAAAGCCTTTTGCAAAATGTTGTACGAATTTGTAGACCAGCTGCTCATATGGGAAGTTGCTTATACCACTTCAGACATAAGCTAAAAACATGTCTAAATTTGTTCATGCAGACCAGCTTCCTGTGTTCTTTGTTCTCTTCAGCAAGCTGTATGTACCTTAAAAAATACCCCCTCTACTAGTAGACCTTTCTAGAAAGTATTTTCTACCAAATAGGCACTCTTCATCCCTTCTCATTTAAAATTAACATTTAATTTATTGGTTTTTTTTAAACAGACACCAAATCCTTCTGCAAGTGAGTTTATTCCTAAAGGAGGCTCAACCTCCAGGCTGAGTAATGTATCCCAGTCAAATATGTCTGCCTTCTCTCAAGCCTTGTTCTCTCACCCCTCCATGGGAAGTCCTGCTACTGCTGGGTTAGCACCAGGTAAGTTGAGAGTAATGATTTCTAGTACAGTAGTTTGTTTTGTCAAATGTAACCGTATATATATAGTTATCAGATTTATCGGATATAAATGTAGCTACCCTCTATTTTAGCTCTTAATTTCAAGGCAATAATTAAAAGGCAGTGGCACTTTGGATTTATATTCCAGTAGTGTGGAAATGACACTGCAGGCTGTGAAATCTGCTTAGCCGCAGCAGCATTGAAATTAACAACTTACTCTGCTTGTTTTTGGGGAAAATGTCTGCTGAGATATCACATACTGTGTCCTAGGTGGTTTTTGCTAGAGCAGTACCTGAAGATGATATAAACTACCCATAGTCTAGAAATGCATTGTAGTCTGCAGTGCATATGATCTTGGTTTACTGCACACCAATGTGCTCTTTTTATTTGTTTCTAGACTGTGTGATGTAGAAGTAATTTTTTGAAGTATTAATGAGTGCATATGAGGACTTAAAAATATGGATTGAAAACACAGAGTAGAAGACAAGCTAATTCTGTAATACTGTACCTTGCAAATAGTGTTAATTTTTATTGTATGTCACATGTAATCTCACTTTTAAGACCAATTTATGATTATTTCCCAGGTTTAAAACTTACTGAAATGTGCTCCATACAGCCATGTAACTGAGTGACAAGTTTTTCTACACATTTAAAAAGTTCAAGCCCTTCATGGATCTTTTAGTTTCCTGTTCTTAAAATGTTAACTTAATTCCAATAATTTCGTTTAAATAAAATTAAAATATCTTTAATATATAGCCATCAACAAATCTGGATATTTCCACCACAGATTCTTTAATGAGTTTCTGTATGTACTGAAACCTCCAGCAGTCCCTTGTGGCTATCAAGAAGTATTAGGTGATTGCCAAAAGGCGGATGAACAAATGTTATAAACAATTTTTTTAAACATCTGTTGGCAATTACCATGTATTTAGATGAAGTTCAGTCTTTCTAGATGCCAGTGTCAATGTGACACCCTGAGATAGTCTCTCAATGCATCAGTAGAAGCCAGCATTTAGCTTGCATGTAAAAACATACCAGACTGGGGAAGGGATTGATACTTCTGCTGACCAAATGAACATGTTGTGGTACTGTGTGTCTGCTTGATCCTATATTGTGCTGTACCATCTTATTGGAAAACTTGTGTTTATATGCCTCTCAGCCTTGTCACCTGGATTGAAAAGTGTATAAAGGATTAAATAGAATACAGTAAAATGATCTACTTTTGGAAAGTGTCCAGTGGGGTCTCAGAGGGATCCTTCACAGTCCAATTTCTTTACTATCTGTAAGTAATACTTGAAAGGATAAGTAACACTGATGAAAGAAGTTCACACAGCAATTTCAGCTACTAGAAATAAATATAGATACCAATGCTGCATACTTTCTAGCCTCAAATATTGTTTGTTTATGGACAAGATGGATGGGGGAGTATTCATAAGACCTAACTTCAGGCAGAGGTGGCTTGTTTCCCTGCTCTTCCTGTGTAACTAAAATGAAAATATAGTTTGAAGTAGGGATCTTTGTTGGATTCTCTGAAATTGTCTTCTCTCACTGAGTGCAGAATTCTCTGAACCTAAGTGTCCTATGTAAATATTGTTCACAGATACTTATTTTTATTTAAATGTCAACATTAAAGCTGTCAACAGGATCCATCCACAGAAATTCCTGTTACCTCAAGGTCAGCTAGGAGGTGCTCTTTCTAAAAAATTAATCTCTTAAATAAGAAAGCAGTATCTTTGTGTGGGGAAACTTTGCCACTTTGATCATGCTGGATAACAGAATAAAAAGATATTGAAATATATTCTGAAGTTGTCATGAAAAAATGGTTGAGATATGCTAGCTTTCAATACGTGAAAACAAATTCAAATGAAACCTATATGAGAGGTTCATAAGAATTTCCTTTGGGTAAAGATAAGTCTCCTTCTAGTAAAGGGTACATACTCCCCAGTAGAATAACTGCAGATGTAAGTATTTATGTTAGATGAAGATTGCTTATTGTAATTTACAGAGTACTGGAGCAAATCAAAATTTCATGAGAAATAAGGAAATGTAGTAGGAGTATTTAAGACTTCCATAGTTTTATTCACCCATAACAAAGTAGGTAAATTATGAAAGTAGTCCTTTGATTTCCTTTTTGCTGATGGAAAAATATAAATTCTTTCACCTATCTAATGTCTGAGATTTCCCTAAAGGTAGATGTAAATTAAAACCACTTTTGACATCTAGTATTCCTTTTCCTTGGGAAATATTTGTTCTGCCTGTCTTGTCAACAGTACTGGGGAAATACCGAAAAATATGACAGGGTAAACTTAAAATACTTTAGTGGATAACTTGTTGGATCCACGCCTGATGTATCAATTAGGATGTAGCATGGAAGAAGGTTACTCCTACATTCACATCTTAACTTATGTAAGTGCTTTCTAGGGTAATCTCAACACAGAGTCACGCTCATCTTGGTGGCCTTTAGCAGAATATGGAAATAGAGTGATACGAAATGAAACTTACACAAGTGGGGGGAGAAAATTGTTTCATTGAGGAGTTATAAACTGATCCCATTGACCATTTCCAAACTTTTGCCGTAAACTTACCTGAATACTACCTTATTGCTCCTCCCTTCCCTTGCTAGCAAGCACACCTTGCTTGTCATTTGTGTTGGAAATTTAGTAAGTTGACAATCTTCAAATAGCACTTTTGCTAACAAGCTTATTTGGATTTTATGTATTTTTTTGTATTTGAATATTAATGTCATTAAAATACGCAACACAGTGTATGAAAGAAATTCATGAACGTCCTTGAAGTGATAAGACATCATTGCTGTGGTGAACTTGAGAGAGAACAGATGTATAGCCCCCAGTAGCAAAAAATATCTGGGTTATACCTAAAGAATGATGCCTTTGTCACTGATGGAAGCGACAGCAAATTGCTGTTGCTTCTATATTTAGTCCAACTCAGGTTCTGAGCCTTTGCAGAATGCTGAAGATCCCATTTCTGCTGGCAGTCTGAACCTGCAGGCTTAGGAGCCAGGAGTGCAAAGGTGTTGTGCGTGTGGCCTGTTGTCACGTCTCCATTTGTGATGAGCTGCAGGAGTGTAGTTCTCAGAGCCCACAGCCGCAGCTGGAGCACTTCCAGCTGAGGTGGTTTGTGTGGCTGAAGGCCCCAAGAGCTTGTTCCAGCCTCCTGGATCAAATATGGTGCAGATGAAGTTCTGCAGCCATTCCAGAATAATGTAAGAATCGAAGAAGGCAAAGAGACTCTAAAGTTATCTTTTTTCCCAGTTAAAACTGAAGACAATGAATTGATGACTCAAATTGTTTAGGCAATGAAGCAGATTTAATTAACTTGAAAACATGCAGCTACGATGCTAATGACCTGATAGAAAGCTTACAATAAAGAAAAATAGTTAATGAATTTAAGGGTGCTACTTGAAGTTCTTGAAATCATCTGCTCTTATAATGTGTTTTGCTTTGTCATTCTTCAAAACTTACCTATTAGTCTGGGGTATCTCTGAAGTACAGAACATTAAAGTGATTAAATGTAAATGTTTAATTTTTGACCTCTGAATGTGTTATAAGCATTAGAGGCATTGGGATATGTTTGTAAATTAGCAAATTTGTAGGCAAAATCTAAAGGTTTTTTAAATCTTTAATGTTGTAGGCCAGCTGATTTGCATACATGTGAGCTTAATGGAATCCTGCCTGAGTTGTGACTTCTCATTAAATCAAAAAGCTGTAGATACGGAGTCATTAAGAGATCATGCTTAATGCCCTTCGATGCTAATTTTATCTGTGTGAATTCTCAGATTCAAAGTACAACCTAGCTTTTAATTCAAATACATTGTGTGCTACAAAGCATTATTAGAAACATTAATTTCATAAAATGTCTTCGAACATTGTCGCAAATGCGTGTCAAAGTCTGCTATTTCCCTTTCCTCAGTCACAATGAAACTTCAAAAGTAAAAACCAAGGCAAGAAATGAAAATATAAGAATAAAGAGGGATATGTAAGTATGAGCTCTCTTTATGCAAAAAGAATAGCATCAGGAGCTGCAGGTGTGTGTAGGTAGCCTGCACAATCACTGTGAATGTTGGAAAAAGATCTTCAAATTCCACAACCATTTCCATGCTGGTGTTACACCATGACAGCTGCATACCGTGCCACCTCTTTCCAGATGTAAAGGTGAAAGCCCTTTCCCCTTGCAGTTCATCTTTTAAGATTGTATGTGACTTCTTCATTAAGTTTATTAAGAGTCCTCAAGACAAGGAATGAAGAGCTGCCTTTGCTGGTAGAAAAGTCTCAGGAGGGACAAGTTGAAAAAGGCTTTTTGATGTCTGTCATAGTATTCCTGTTGGGATTTGAATTTTAATATAGGGGAATCTTGAACCCTCTCATAAGGAAAGCTTGATGTTATTTGTCAAGATCCCTGATATGAGAGAGATATGTATACATGTGTATATATGTATACGTATATATATGTAAATCATAAGTAGATTTTTAAAAGCTCATTTTTTCTTAGGCCTTTAAGTGAATAGACGTTTATATAAGCTGTGCTATTAAAATCAGTCTAATTCTGTGAGGTACGGTTACGTTGTTACTGTTGTACGTTTAGTAACATCTTTTTCCTTGAGTATGAGTCAGTAGGAATATATAATCACTTGTTAATATAACTATTTTCCTTTATTTTCCTCTAATTCTATTTGTTATGATTAGATATTAATTTTAGTATGCCTTTAACTGATTGAAATAATGAAGGTGGTGATACTTGCTTCAGTTTGTGCACTCTGTTAGCTGCCTTAAGTACTTAAATATGGATAAGTTTCACCGTATTAAGAGGTTTTCCTTTTTTTGTTGTTACACTGGGCTTTCAGTAGTTATTTAGATTGTGCAGAATGTAATGAAAGTCTCTAAGAAGAATCTGTCACCTTCATTATTTGTTGTCTCAACCTGTTCGTACACACCACGGCACTAGGAGCAAAGCTCTTGTAGAGTGTGTAGTATATTGTTCTGGTAGAATAAAACTAAACTCCAGTCAAGCTTTTTTCATTTCCTGAACTCGCTATGCATATTGGCAAAAGAGGAGGCCATATGTTCTGCCTGCCAGATGACTTTCACTGAACTCTCAATGGCCTTTCAAAATGAGACCTAACTAGAATGGAAGGCCATCTAAAAGGATTTGTGTAATGCTGTGATCCTTTTCTTTCAATCTTGCATTAATACGTGTGCAAAGACATTAAGGATTTATGTGTGTAACTATTCTTTGGCAGGAACAGTTTTTTTTAAAAAGTAAACCTTCAAGTGGAAATTGTTTGAAATTGTATCTGTAAAAACCACTAGAGATATTTTTTCTTCTGGGAAACTTGTAGTAGAAGGTCACAGTATAGTTTTAGTGAGTTACAAGTCTTCCCTTTTCTGTAAGATACTACTTACTGTCTTGTACATATAGTGTTTATTTTAAAGCAGAGAGGTCTTCAGTTAATTTTCCATCAGTATATATGAAGGCTGCTTCATTTTTATTTCATGATCCCTACAGTTGGCTGTTTTATTGAGTTATTCTTGAAGCCAGTTATTCCTGTCTGGGTTGAGATAATGTGCTTGCAAGGACTCCAGTTAATACTGCTTTGTTGGAGTAGAGTGAAAAAGATGTGTCAGTAACTTTCCATAGATGAAGAGAACTCCTAGATATGATCAGCTGTGGAGTTGCTTCAGTTTAATGGCCCCTTTAATCATCCTTCGTCTTTTAATACTAATACATTGTTTCCTTTGAAATTGATCTTTTCCCCCAGTGGATTAAGAATGCATTTGTGTTTTAGTCTTTTGTTAAAAATGTAACAACCTTTACTGTAGCTGTTGAAATATTGAAGTATTACTCAGTCACTCAAGGTAACTTTTAGCTTAATGAAAACTTACTTTCTTTTGTAGGATAAATTGGTGCTAACAAAATATGTAACATTTTACAGTCATACAGTTAATTTCTAAACAGATTTTTAGGAGACAAATTATGTTACAATTTAGCAGTGCCTATTACAATTCACTGTTTAAGTTAGTACACTAATCAGCAATATTCTACAGTATTGCTTATCTACAAGGTATGTGTACACACATGTACATGTATTAATATAAAGAAAAGTTCTGGCCTAGAAAAGTGCAGGCTTCTTTTCCTTTCATATTCATATATTTTACACTTCTATAAAAAGAAAGGCATATGATCTTACCACAGTTACATTTTAAAAATCTTGTTCATTTTGTTGGCACTGCTCACTTTTGAGGAACAAAAGAGAATTGTGCTGAATTAATAAACATGGTTTTTGAGATGTCAAAGGAGTAAATGAGAGAAGCTAAATGAAAGGTTACAAATATTCTGTTAATGTCATTAGCATTATATTGCTTCAAAGTAATTTTTCCCAAGCTACTGCTTACATGTTAATACTGAAACTTATTTGCTTTTGTCGTTTGTTTTAAAAAAGAAAAAAATGAAATGTAGGAGGGATGAGATTACTTTAGGGACACGATACGAGTGTGAAATCACTCCTACGCATTACTGATGATGCATTTTGAGAACTCTGCATACAGTAACTTGTGATTGAAGTTAAATAAACTAGTTTATGTAACTAAAAAGTCTGTATGCAAAAAAAAAGTCCTCTTGGTTTCATTAGTTGGATATTTGCTTAAATTAGTCTGGTTACTATGGAATGAATTTAATCAAATATCTGAGTAATAACTAACAATTCTTAATTAGAGAAGAGTTCTCAGCTGTCAATAGAACGTTAAATATGAAAGCTGTGTATTTTCTTTCAAGAAAACGATTTAGTATGACTAATACAATTCTGACTGTATAGAAGAGAAAGTACATCCTAGTCTGAACTGAGCAATAATAACTTTCAAAGATGTTTTCCTTGATGTTAATCTGAACATCTGAATATGTCAGATCTTCTGCTAGTAAGTAACTCTTACTAGGATTTTTTTTTTAAGGGTTATCTCTTCCTAAGCAGCACCCTGGAATGTCTATTTTTATAGACACCTAATTTTTATAAATAAGCAAATCTGAGAATTCTGCATGCAATAACTATTGAAGTAATTAGACTGTTCGATAACTAAAATGTGTGTATGCAAAAAAGTTGCCCTTGTTTTTCTCATTGATACACACTGTTTAGAAGCAGAGTTTCTCAGGTGTCAGTGGAGTTGCCCCTGTTGAAGGTGAGCACCAGCCAATAAAATAATTTCAAATAAATTAGAAAATCCCAGCGGGAATGTTTAATAGACTTCATATCATGAGATGTTACCTATCTTTACATATTAAATAGATCTTTTGGAGGATGACTTTTGAATATAATAATTACAGGAAAATAGGTCATCACTCCCCTGAAGTTATTAATAGTAGTGTATTGTGTGTTATTAACACATTTATTTGTGTGCTGTATTACTGGAGACATTCATAGCTGTGGACTTCTAATAAAAGGTACATGCATAATTAGGTGAAGTCAGTTACAGCTAAGCAAACTCCATTGACTGCTCATGTAACTGTTAAGTAAACACTCATTTATATAGTCATTAAAATTTTATCTTCCTGCAGCTGAATGAACAGTTTTTTAGACACAGCACTATTTTGACTTGTCTTCCCCTTTCAGCTACTTTTATGTTTTTCATTTCAGTTCTTCATGTGTATATTGTAAGTTCCCAAGCCCTATCTCTCTACACTAAGCAAAGATTTATGGGAAGCTAATATCTGTTCAGTCATGCTCTTACTGTCTTATCTCTCAAGGATTTCTATATCTATGTGAAGAGTTAAGTGTCTCACCTGCTCAGAATATTGTTGGTAGTGAGGGCTGGTTTTCTGAAATAGCTAATTTTTTTCATGACTGATTTGATCAAGAGTATCTTCTTGTGTTTCTTTAAGGAATGTCACTGTCAGCAGGATCTTCTCCTCTTCATTCTCCCAAAATAACCCCTCATACATCTCCTGCTCCTCGAAGAAGAAGTCATACTCCTAACCCAGCAAACTATATGGTGCCTACTAGTGCCTCTGCGTCTGTCGCTAACGCTGTCTCTCAGCCTCCATCTACTGGCCAGGTGATCCAGAAGGAAACAGTGGGTGGAACAACATACTTCTACACTGATACAACTCCAGCACCTCTCACAGGAATGGTATGTTGGCTTTCCATACACAACTGTCTGGAGTTTGTAAGTGCTGAATTGGTTGATACTACAGATACTATTTTTAATGCTATAAACTGCTTATTCTGTATGAAGATTAGGCCTTTTAATTATTTCAGTTGTTCCCCAAAAGTCACTGAAATATAAGGACCAGAGAAAGTTTGATGTATTTTTTTCATGTACAGCTGTGTAGAGCTTTCTGGAGTCTTAACACAGCAACAGCAAGAAAGCCTTCTATATATTGCAGTGGATACATACATAATAAGAAAACATCCAGAAGTCAGATTTTTTTTTTGATATGTTAAACAACTCTTACATTTACAATGATGGGGAAAAGGCAGGTACAAAACTGTTAAAATAACTGTGTACATACATATATACCTCCCTCTCTCTTGAAATCATTAGAAGTGAATACTACATGAAAAATGGTAACATATCTGACAATATATTTGTAACTTGTACTGTTCGTGAAGATTGCGTAATTCTGTAGTTTGAACTGAAAGAGTGAGAAAACTCTTCATATACCTTATCCTAAAGGACTTTAAAAAGCTTCTTGAAATATTTTATTTTTAGGTTTTTCCAAACTACCACATCTACCATCCAGCTGCTCCTCATGTTGCTTACATGCAGCCTAAAGCAAATGCACCTTCCTTCTTCATGGCAGATGAGCTCAGACAGGTAAGATGCTAGAGAGTTTAAATGCATATCTTGGTAAAAAATAGAAAATTGCTAATGGTAGAAGAGAAATGGGCCCTTGCAATCTGTGCGGTCAGTTTTCCCTGTAGAGAATTTGAAAAATCAAGTCATGTAGTAGGTGAGGTACAACAGAGAGCAGGGGTGAGTTAAAACGTGTATGACTGCAATCTAATCTGCATGTCATGATGTACTATTACTGATGTGGTTTTTTGGTGTGCATGTGTTTATTTTTGTAGCATTTATTTTAAGCTGCAATACTATTCAGTTTTAAAGTCTCCCACTGAAATTCAAGTGTATGCAGTATATGTTAGTTGAAGAGCTCTTCTCAGGGCTCATCATCTCAAGGCTGGTTATGAGTGTTATTCATTTTGGCTTTACTGAAGTAGGTTCCTTTGCCAGCTATAGCAAATGTCTTCTGAAGCTTCTTCAAGAATTCAAGTGTTTTATCATTCAAATTTTCAAGCTAGTGGTCTTCTGACCCTCTCTGCCCTAGACACGTCCATCAGTTCTTTATTTTAGTATGGGTAGCTAGTATTTCAAAGACGGTGCTTTCTTAAATTATCAAAAATAATGAGGTGAAATATAATGTTCAAAACCTAACTTAATTTTTCCTTAAGGAACTCATCAACAGACATTTAATAACTATGGCCCAGATCGATCAGGCTGATATTCCTGGTAAGTAAGTGTTTCTCAAAACTCTAAAGAGTGTTCATATTTTTCTGCAACCATGCACATTCATCTCTATTAATAAAATCTTGCAAAAAATGCCACCTGTTTTTAATTTTTCATGGAGGTTTAATCACTAGCCCGAGCTGTGGTTAACAAAATGCAAAATTCAAGAAATATGAATTATTCTTTTGTGTTCTATTGTAATTTTCTTCTGTTTTGAAACTTGTTACTGGTTAGGAATACTTCACATTGCAGAGAAAGGAAAAATCATTAAGGCAGTAAAGCCTTGTGAAGAACAGTTTTGTATTACTTTGTAGATATTAGGTGCGTCTTTAAATGATGCATATATTTTTCAAAGATTGTATGTAAACTAGCAAAGCAGTTTGTTTTGAAGTGACTTGGCTGGAATATCAGAGAAGGCTTTATACTAGCTGTCAGGCAAAAGAACCATATACTGTTTCCCGTGATTTGGCTTTTGGGGAGTTTACATTACTCAGCTTGATTTGAACAGTTTTGTTTGCCATGTCTTCTCAAATGTGTGCATAATGTAATAATGATGTAGTTTAAAAAATGCAGTTCAGTGCTTTAATCCAGATGAATTGCAAGGGTAATCTCTTAATCTGACTTGTAAACCTTTAGCACTTCTCTCTTCCCGTTTTCTAAACCTGTATTTTAAAACATGTAAGACTGATACTTGGGGGTTTTTTTAATGAAAATGGGGTTCTTACTATGGGATGAAGTCTGCATGGAAATTGGTGCTTATTATGGAATCAGTGTAGGACAAACACCAAAGAAATTCGTAAGGGTGAATTTCTAAGATAAATGAGAAGATGGAAGCTGGAACTGTGCATGTATTCTGTTGATTTTACTTGGTTTACCTTTTTTTCTGAAGACAATTTTAGGTCTGTGAGATCACTTCTAGGAACCAGCTAATATGTTAGTATTAAAGCAAAAATAGTGAATTTTCACTTCACATGCACCTAAAAGATGGTGGAGATAATTTATATATTATTGAAAGTAATTTTAATTTTCTCTGCTACTCAGTAACTTTCTCAAAGTCAGCTGAGGCCTAATGTGTTTCTGTGTATAAACTGATTTTAGCAGTTCCTGCGGAAGTGGACAGCTACCACAGCCTCTTTCCTTTGGAGCCACTGCCACCGCCCAATCGGATACAGAAAACGAGCAACTTTGGTTATGTTACATCGTGCTATAAAGCTGTAAATAGTAAAGATGACCTGCCATATTGCCTTCGGAGGATACATGGTGAGAAATATTGAGTTGTCTCAGTAGGACTAGCATTCCTAAGCATACCAGTCATATTTTAATGTCTGGTTACTTCTCAGCAGTTCCAGACAAAATGTTTAAGTAAAAATTTCTCATTCTAAACATTAGACTTTAAACCATGGGTTTCATTTTTTTCCCAGGTTTTCGTCTTGTTAACACAAAGTGCATGGTATTGGTTGACATGTGGAAAAAGATTCAGCACTCAAATATCATAACTTTGCGTGAAGTGTTTACCACTAAAGCTTTTGGAGAACATTGTGAGTTTTTCTTTTTTCTTTCCCACTGCCCCACCCCCCCATTCGCCCAGCTGATGTGTTGATAGTTTTTTCAAATGTGCTTCAGTTAATAAATATCACCCATTCCTATTTTTAAGCTCTAGTGTTTGCATATGATTTTCATGCTGGAGGAGAGACTATGATGAGCAGACACTTCAATGACCCTAGTGCTGATTCCTATTTCACAAAACGGAAATGGGGTAAGGAAACCACACTATCATATAATACTTCTGTACACTGTTTCCAATACTTCAGCAGTAAACATCTGGTCACAAATAGTTATTCAGCTTAATTTTTTTGGCTAGTCAGTTCTGTCATATTGAAATATGAGAGAACTCTTTACCTCCTCTTTGTAAAATTTTTTTAAATTGTCAAACAAGTATAAAATTGGTGTCAGCATGTAAGGAAATTACAGCTCTTTGAAAGAAAAATAAGTTGGAAGAAAATTGTGAGCTAGAAGGTCTGGTGTCCTTGTTGCAGGTCTGTCACCAGGTAACACCTAACATTTAATGGTGATAACTCCAAAATGCAAATTGGCTTTGCCAATTTGATGCTTGCTGTTTAGGTGTCCTACCCTTCTATTTTTTTCCTCACTCTGTATTATGAGGAATAACTACACAGCATTTTATTTGATGGTTCGAAATGTGAAGTACTAGTTAAGACAATAAATAGTTTGAAAAATCCCTGTACCATATTCTTTTCAGACACCAACTTCATACCTTTGGTCTGATTTTTTTTTTTAATTGTGTTTACATGTAACTTCAAGAGAGTTACTAAAACTACATCAACGTTCTTAAAATCTGTCACAGGATGGTCTGTGGCTCAGCAAGTAGCACAGTAGAGCTCATGGCTAAAGCCTTTTCCCCCTCCAAAACAGTGTGCTGTCAATCATTCTTCCTGTTAGGACTAGTTCATGACCCCTGCAGTTTGTAAAACTGCAGTCCGGTGTTTGGAACACAGTAGTGCCATGCTGAGGAAGAGAGGTGGTCACTGCTGAATGGAATCACAGAAAGACTTGAGGTAGAAAAATACCCTGCTCAGATTTTTTGGACCAACTTCTTGCTTGATGCTGGACCAGCCCTGAAACTGTATCCAGCGCTAGGGATGACCAGAGGACTGTGACATGGCTTGGTTTTTTTTTTTTTTT
>WBMY01018677.1:119523-184340 GCA_013397315.1 Donacobius atricapilla
CGTGTGATGTGTTTTTGTTTTTTTTTTTTTTCTTTTTTTTTTTGAATTAGAGCGGGTCTTCCCTAAATGTCTTTAGACTCCCAGCATATGAAGAGAAATGGAAGTGAAGGGTTTTTTTCTTTCTTGTGCTGTTTAAAATCAAGAGTTTCTAGCTGTGATTTCAAACTGTTTCAAAGGTTGAGATGTAGAACTTCACTTGGCTATCTCTTATGTCAGAGTATTGCAGTTTTTGGTAGTGTGTGAATATGTTCAAAGGCTTGAAGAAAATGTTATATACATTCAAAGACTTGTGAATACCTTGCATACTGCATAATTCTCACTGACTTTGCACTGAGCTGACCAGTATAAGTGGAGATGAAACTTGGTTTCCACCACTGATTTTGATGGTAATATCTCAGATGGAGGAAACTCTAGTTTGATGTGTCACACCCTGTGGCATTCAGAAAGTGCAATTACAGATTCAATGAACCTGATGTGAAACTAATTTGGTGAGATAAAACTGGAAGATCTACTACCAGGTTAATGACTGTTACGTGCAGGACTAGACTTCTGAGCATTTCCCAGTCATGGTTTTCAATTTCCATGTAAATCAGTCCTTGTTATGTCTTTGTATCTCTCTAGAGAATCATAGAAGAATGGTGTTTGTTCTAGATAAAATAATAGAAGTTACAATAAAATTCTTGGGAACACATTCTTTTGTCACACTGGAAAATAATTAAATTGTGGTCCTATAAAGGGCAATCATGTCTCATTAATCTATCAAGTTCTTTAAAGGAAGATCCAGTAGATAAGACCTTGGTGTTTTCAATGAAGTCCAACAGTCTTTAAAAGAACCTAAGCAGTCATGTGGCAGAGAAAGTTCTCAGTTTGGGTAATGCCTGGTTAGGATATTGGAAATAGAAAGAGTGAACAGTGAAGATCACTGACGGGTCTCACAAGAAGTTGTCCTGGGAGTTGTATTTCTTAACACATTCACTTGTTTGCTCTGAAGATAAATAGTCTGTCAAAGTTTGCTGGTAATACCAAATTATTTGGATTGTTAGAAGCAAAGGCCAATTGTGATTGATTGCAGAAGGATCTTACAAGACTGGAACTCCTACTGATAATATAGCAGGTGATGTAATGTAGACCAATGTGATCAAAGGAAAAATGTAACTAGCTTTAAACATGAAATGATGGCCTCTTTTGTGACTGTTGCCACTCAGTAATAGGTCTGGAGCCGCAGTTAAGTAGATTGAAGAAAATGCTGTGCTCATGCTGAATAGCTGTAAATAGGAAATAGGTTGATGTAGCTTATTAAGAAAGGAGCAACGAAATTGTAGACATTGTATTTAAGATATGTGTAGGTGATAGATTCCTATGTGTAGCTGTGGTCCTCCTCATGTATTTTGAAGGGTGTAGAAGGGCAGCAAAGAAGTTGAGGAGACAGGGATGATCAAAGGCATGGAACAGCTGGATGAGGAACAGCAAAGTGGAATAATGCTTTTTATGATTTTTAAGATGGAAAGGAATATAATGGGGTTAAAAATGACTGGAATATGGTCTGAAAAATCATCTGGAATAGTGAAGAAATGAATAAAAAATGTTTATTATTTCTTCCAGCCTAAAGATAAGGACTTACCAATGAAACTAGACAGGAAGTAAATTCAAAATCTGTGTAAAGATAATTAAGTCATGGAACTTCCACAGATTATTGTGGACCTTTGCTTAGGTTCAAGAGGGAAGTGGGCTTGCTCATGGAGGAGGAATATTTGGGGACTACAAAGACATGATATTTACCTCTGGGCTGCAAATCACTGGAGACTAATAGAATATTCTACTTGTTTATGTCTATACACTTCAGTATTCATGGCAAGCTGATCTTAGTCTATGTGTCTTTGAAACAGGCTCATGGGCTATCTGGACCCTTTATTTGGCCTACTTCAACTTGCTTTTATAGGCAGGAATAATCTGAGAAGTTGGAAATAAGACCTCAATGTCTGTTCAAACCAAAGTATTATGTAATTAAAATGAACTATTGCAGAAGAACTTATAGGGATATGTAGGGGAGATCTGTCTCCTGACTATGGCACTTACTACCTGCTCTTCCACTCTTTTTAGTAAATAAATTGGGGGAATAGTCACCTGAATTCCCAAATTTTGCCAAATCTTTATGCATATATTTGCTTTGGCCTTTTGTTTTTGTTTTTTTTGGTTTGTGTTTTTTTTTGATAACTGCTGCTTTCTAGTCTGGTCCTCAGTTGAAGGAGCAGTTTAAGAGAGAAAAATAAGATTGCATACCTATAACTTGATTTCTCAGAATTACCTGCCTTCATGGATCCTTTCTCCATCCCCTCACAGAGTTTCTTGGCCGTCTGCCTGCCTAGAGGAGACTCCCAAGAGAAGCAGGGGAATGGATGGAAGTTGGGTACTCTGCAGCATGAGGCCCAGATTAATGCAATTGCTTTTAAAGGTTTTAGGAGGCACAACACTGTGAACCTGATCAGTGAACTCAGAGAATTTGATTTCAGGTATGCAACCTTATTTATGTTGAACACTTCAGTTGGCAACATGAGACCTTGATAGTTAAAAGATGAGGATTATGGTTTACATGGCTGTCTTGCATGTCACTGGTGTCAATGTGGTCAGTCTTGGGTGTTTTCTTCTTGCCATGTTACTTACAAACCCTGTTACAGAGCTACCTTGGTAGAGATCTGTTGTGAGGGAGGAATAAAAAGAGCAGCTTACATTTATTTTTATACTGTAAACAAATGTCTCTAACTTCTGAATGCAGTAGAATTTGTTGCTTGTGTTCTTTATTCAATGATACCCCTTCTTCCTTCAGAAGGTGCAATGTAATAATCTAACATTCTTCTGTCATATTTTACCAAATTTGCACATGTCTTAAAATCAGGAATTTGAATTTTCAGTTAATTGCTGATCGAAGTATGTTTATTTGGAAAGTTTCTTCTTATTTTAGTCTCATTTCTTGTATTTCCTCAAAACATTTCTTCATACTCTAAACATTAAATCTGTTGTTCTGGAACTTTTTGGTTTTCTTCTGCCTTTCTTATATTTCATAGCTTCAGATTATAGTATGTATTAGTGCATTTATCTCTGCTGAAATTATGTTCTCTTTGTGTTAGCAAACACAAAAGTACTGAAATGTTGCTCTTAAAGGTCCAATAATTGAATGGTAAACCAAATTCTGAATGTATGTACCTTAAAATTTAACAGCCAGAGAATCCTGGCAAATTAACAGTGGCTTTTGACAGCTGCCAGAAAGGTTTGTCCTGATGAGTTTTTGTGGTTGGCAGAGATAAGCATGCCTTTGATATGTCCCTTGGTCTGCTTTAAAACACTGAGTAATTAAATGTTGGCGGACACGCTGTTAGTAGGAGTTTTCACCAGCACAGTCTGTTTTTCAGCAAACAAATACTTTCTGATGAAGATAAGCACAGTCCGGGAAACTTGCTTTGCTTTTGACACATTAATAGTAGTATGTCATGCACAAAAATGGACTTCACTGCTGACTTTACAGTTTTGCGTACCCACGTGCTGAATGTTTTTTCATAAAATACCCCTTCCATTGAAAAAGAAATAAATTGTGTGATGACTAGATGAATAGTGCATGATGAGAAGTAAGAATATATGAATATTGAAAGTCAGCATGATGTTTTTGAAGACAAAATGTGATTAATAATTATCCTAAGATACCTTTGCCAAAAGCAGCAACTTTTTCAAAGTAAGTTCAAGTTTTCAGTAGCTTTTAAATTTTTACCAAAAATACTGCTGCATTTTAGTAGTTCAGAACCTTTCTGTATATTGAAAACTGGGAAATGTAAAACCAAATGCCAAGTTTCCCTGAAGGAGAAATGAAAGCTACTGCATTTGTCTTGTTTTCAGTACTTCAACGTAGGAACATGAAGTAAACACTGAACAATTCACAGTTCTAAACGTAAAAGACTGATTTACAAGCCTGAGAAGTTCAATTTAGTAAACAGCTAAATCTTTTATTGGGGTGTTTTTTGTTTTTTTTTTCTCCATAACTGTGTGAGAATTGCTGTTTCTTAGCATGCTTTCTCACAATGTTCCTGATGGTGTCAAACAGGTCCTAGTGCTGGTGTTTGCGGGTCTTGCTTCCCACCCCAGGACTGTTCATGGATTCATACTTGCTCTGGAGAAAAGTATTTCATTTGAATGCTTTTGATAACAATCAAAAACTTAATATACACATACACACCAGAACGGAGGCTAATTTTTTTGTTCTGTTGTAAACAGCATACCACAGAACTTAAAAACAGTTGTCAACATTTTTATTTATTTATGTTCTTCCCAATGTAGCAAAGAAAAATAATGGATAATCTGTGTTTTTGAAATGACAGGTTTTAAATTTTTAATCTTTTCCATTAGTGGCTGTGCTCTACCTCACAGATGAAATTACTGGGAGAGGTGAATCTGCCATGCAGTAAGTGGGAAGAACACAGTCTGAAATTTTCCTTGTAGTCGTAGGTTCAGCCTGTGGTGGGGGGAAGCCTTTGCAAATCAACTGTGGAATCTTGTATAAAAACACTTTTTCAAGTAATACTCTGATCATTTGTGTAATGTTTACTTATATTCTTGTGATGTTTTTCCTTGTGTTCAGCACTGTTTGGAAGGCTTTCCAACTGTCTGTTTCTCCTGAAGAGCACGCTTTTGGGTCTCATCTCCTTGGGTCCTTGCTCAAGTGCTGTGTGTGGCTGGTCTGATGGGCCTCTTGGGACATACATCATAGTCAGCATTGCAACCAACTGACCTCCTTTTAATCATGCTTATTTTGAACAGCTAGATATGTAAGAGGGCATTTCAAAGCTGATTCTTCCCATGTTTTAGATTGTATGTTTAGTGTATGTAAATCTGGGGTGCAGCCAACTGGTGTGAAAGCAGCAGCCTAGATTTGGCTGTACCCTCAAGAAGTATTTCCAGTAGTAAAATGATGTTGCGTGAGATTTTCTCATAGATGAGGAGAAACTGTGTTGAACTCTGGTCTTTCAGTATATATTGGATATTCTCTTGGTTACATTGCCTTAATTTGAAAAGCAAAGGGCAGGTGCTGTTATGCATGCAGAAAAGTAACTGCCAAGTTTGGCATTTTCTCTTTCTTTGGGATATTATAGCAACATTTCTATTCTGCACTTACTTCATACAGATGTAACTGTTTTACAGTATCTGTGCACATCCCTGTTAAACTTACTACTCATGTTGCTGTTTGCCAAATATAAAGTGTATTCTGCAGCAAGTAGTAAAGAGTCTCAACTAACAGGAGGTTGCATCTCCTCAGTCATTTTCTATTATAATTTTTGTCATGCTGAAGAAGAGAGAATTATGAGCGGAAAAAGTTTGCTACATGAGACTTATGGTATGATGGTTTTTGTGGGAAGTGATTTGCATAATGATTCATCAGGGGGCCAGAAAAAACAAATGATATCTCACTATATTCAGCTTTCAGTAGAACATGCTAGGCTTATTGCTTTTTAAAGGAGTCAGCATCTTGATCTTCATAATCTAAATGAAAGCACCTTAAACCTGAAAAGCAAACTAAGATTTCAAAAATGGACAAAACCAAGCTCAAATGAAAGCTGGTAACATTCCCACCTCATCACCCAGGGTCAGTAAAATTTCCAAGTAAACAGTTATCAGTAAGGTGTCCTACTTTTTTCACTGTGTGTGCATACACATGCAAGCATACACACGCTTACTTTGATCAAATGCACAGATGTTGATATGGTTGTGTAGGAAAAGGGGGAAAACCCCCAACCTCAAAAAACAACAAAAATAAAACCAGAAAACAACCCAAAAAACCACAAACAAAAAAGAAAGAAATGTTTAGAAACAAGCGCAGTCAGTTTACAGTGAAACCAATCAGATGCTTACATGACTTTTACCTAATAGTGATGATATTGCTGGTCTCAAAATTAGCAAAATCAGTACTGAGGCAACCTCTTGGAATGTCTCTTGTGGTTTGTAAAATTGAGTTGTATTGTCTCACTCTGGTTGTATTTTCTTCTGCTTTAACTTTTTGCAAGGCAAACAATGCCAGCTTACTAAAATTACACACGTATTTAAAATAATATTTGTTATCTATATCTTCTCTTTTTCATCTGTGACTCAGTATTACTCAAACTGTTTGTAATGTAGGATTTGAGTGTGTGTTTGGAAAGATTGAGTTTTACCTTTGAAAGAAGAGCTACAAATCCATTTGGAAGAGGAGCGATGCATTTCTTTCGTATGACCCATGGAATAGGAGTCATGCAGTGATGACTTGTCAGGGAGCTGTGTCACAGAGGAACATACATGAAGTTGTGTTCAGTGATGTTTAGCCACCACATCTTTGTCTGATTTGCCCATGTAATTTGAAATCAGCTTATTTTTTTTCTTATTAGATGATAGAAAATGTTTAATTGGGAAGCCTGCCTGCAATAACGGAAGTAAAATGTTGCACCTATTGCGGTACATACTCTTTGTTTCAGGATACTGGTGTTTTTACTTCTGAAGTGCCTGCATATTTTGATATACTATCTACTTTGAGCAATTTCCAACCAGTGCTCATTCTAAACTTCAAAACATCATTTCCCTGAGTATGGGAGTAAAAATAATAATGCCTAAAGAATTGTCAATGTTTTCAAAAAACCGCAAGTGAAACCAACCAATGAACAAAAATCTATTCCCAAACTGACCTTTAAAGCAAAATAGAATTGTCTTTCAAGGACTATAAAGAGTTAAATGAAATGAATATGGGAGTTAATTGTATAATTCAACATGTTGTACTTTGCTTTTTGCACAGCAGCCTTCTATTGATGCTTACAATGTTTTGTTTCTAGGTCAGCATGATGGGCCTCTGCCAAGGCAGCATGCGGGGTTGCTTCCAGAGTCTTTGATATGGGCATATATTGTGCAGCTCAGCTCTGCCCTACGGACCATTCACACAGCAGGACTGGCGTGCAGAGTTATGGATCCAACGAAGATTCTGGTAACAGGCAAAACAAGGTAATAAAAGCATTCAGTCTCACTGTGCTCTGTGTTCATGGCAGCTGCTGACTGATACATAAATAGCTACTAAGTTCTCTGAACTGGAATGAGGCCACGTGCTAAAGCCTTATACCTTGGATTTTTTTGAAGTATTTTAAGATGCATTTTGAGAAGGCTTGTACATTAGCCTCAAACTACAGATCAGACCCACTACTGTCAGTTTAGAAATTTGTTGATTTATCTATAAACTGAATACTGTCTGTGCATTTTATCAAATAGTAAAATCAGTCTTTTCTGATGCATAGTAATTTGCTAAGCACTGATGGCTTTTATCCTGTCAAACAATTCAATGAATGCTAGAGGAAAAACTGAATAACCAATGAAGTTTAATGGCAATTTTTCCTTTTCTCTTCTTGTTCCTGAAGGTTACGAGTTAATTGTGTTGGAATCTTTGATGTTTTGACATTTGACAATAGTCAAAATAATCCACTGGCATTAATGGCTCAGTTTCAGGTAAGACAACACTTCCAGTTAAGATTGGTGGCGTGGCAGAGGGATTACTGCAAATCAGTGTGATTCCTTTTGGAAGATGAGCACTTTAATTAAACTGTAGGCCAGTGTATCTATCTGTAGAAGACTGTGTCTTTTAATTTCTGATTTGATCTTGGTTCTTCCATACACCATTCAAATTTGCTTGTAATTTTTAAGTATGAATGCTCACTTTGGTATCTTCTGCTTCTAAAATTTCAGCAAGCTCACCAAACAGGTTGAACTATAGTATTTAACAAACTTAAGTCAGAAACGACTGTAAATAGAAATTTTTAAATGAAGGAGAAGAAAAATCTGACATCTAGTGTTTGAGATAAAAAATGATTCAGTAATAGTTTTTGTTCTGTCTTTTGTGATTTTAGCATAAATACCTGTTGAGAGGAGTATGATCTTTCAATTAACTGCATTTAGGCCCTCTCCTCATGCCTGAAAGATTCTAGTGTATCTTTATTTTGGGCTCCTAGTTTTTCCGTGCTCTCCTGGTGTTCTCTGAAGCGTGGACTGCATAATTCCTGAATTAAGAAGAACCCCTTTAGACTTAACAAAAACTGTTCCACAGTCATCTGGAGCATCACTGTGTACAGGAGTGCCTCTTTCCCTAACTTCCCCTCAGGGTAAAGTACGTTACTTCAGCAGTCATCACATACCCTGTCTGTACTGGGAGTGAAAGACTACAGTAGGGAGTTGAATTTAATTTATTTTCATTAATTGAGCTTATTTATGGAGAGAACTGCTTATTCAGAGTATTTTAGTAATAACTGATATGTTTGAACTTTGGCCAGCAGAACCTAGCTTGTTGGAGACCATGTCCTAGAATGTAACTTTTTTTATGATACAGTAAAGCAGTTTTCAGTGTACCAAAGGATTTCATGCTCTCACACACTCGGCTACGTATCAGTGGGCTTTTGGTAATAATTTAGTGGAAAACAGTTAAGAGAACATGAAAATACAAATAAGTAAGGAATTCCATGCCTAAAAATGTAATGAGAGGGCTTTTTTATTAAAATCTAAGTACTTCTATATTTTAATTTCAGCTTGGAAAGGGAACCTCCTGAGATACTATGGCATTCAAGTAAAGAAAAACATTTAAAATACTTGGAGATACAAATCTAAAAATATTTGCAGGTACACGAGTCTGTCAAAAGCACTTACTACCATAGCAGCTCAACTCGTGGCAGATGACTTGCTTATAATGCCTAGTTTTGTTTAGGGGGAATGGCTTTTCATGTTCTATACATTGTTAATATTCAAATTGTTTAGGTTGTGTTGCTAAACCAGAAGTACTCCTAAATACTTAGTTTGGAAGATCTAAACTGCAATTAGTAAATCCAGTATGGCATTTTCTTCTGTTGCTCTTTCTAAAAGGGCTAGGCATTCACTGCCCATTTTCTTCATTCAGAGGTGCCAGATTGAGTTCATTCCTTGAAATTGAAGAGTAAATTCTCATGCTCTACCTTTGTTTGCCCTAGTGAGATAAAATTACAAAATAACAGTGGCTGCTCATCCTTTTTCCTTTCAATCCATGGCCCAGTTCCTGAATTCCGCTGGGATTCCTGTGACTGTTAAAAATGTAGGTTAACTCTTGGTTTACTGCCCAGCTAATGTGCATTTCCTTGTTGTTGTCTTCAGTGGAGAAAGGTGTGTTTGTTAGGATTTGCCATTTTCTGGCTATTTCCCATGGTTAATATAAAGAGAGAGATTTTGGCTGAGACAGTGAGGGGCTATGCAGAAGGAATGCAGTTGTTTCTTTACAATCTATATTAAACACATTGATCACTACAATCATTTAAGAGTTACAGAAAGGCAACAATAGAGGAAGCTAAAAAGAAGTAAATGAAATATGAATGGCCACTTGTATTAAAAACCAGGGGTTAAACCTGTATAAACTGCAGCACATGACTTCCTGCCCCCCTCAGTCCATAAGTTTTGTGTCAATCAAGTGCAAGGTACAGATGGGAAAACCAAATGGTGATTTAGGAAACAGTAAAAAGGTTTACTAAATATTTCTGTATTTGGAATAAAATGTGAGTCCTCCTCTTTACAAAAATAGGAGAACATAAGATTTACTATTTTAACAAGGGCTATAAGGTTACTTGTGCTTAAAGTAAATATTTTCAATTTAGCAAACCAAAATAACTTTCATATGCACCTTCCCAAATGTAAAGAAACTAGTTTGAAGAGGCATCTCAAGTTCTAATACTGACTCAAAAAAACCCCACCAAAATGTAGGAACTTGGAGGCACTTCTAAGGACAGTTCCAGAGCTTACCCTTTTAAGTGAATCCATAGAACTGGAGTATGGATGAGCTGATACTGATCCTAGCATAGCAGTGGATCAGGATAAACAAAAAAGAAGAAAAAGTAATGTTGGTTGCAAAGTGTTTCTGGAAAATGGATCCTGTCAAGAATAAGTTTTGTTTAAATAGTTTACATGTCTGGCTGGTAAAATCAAGTGTAAAAAAAGTTTGAGGTATTTCTGGAGCATTTGGCCTCGTGGCACATACCTATTGAATATAAAAAAAATAAGAAAGGGTACCTATGCAATTAACATTTAAATTACTCACTTGACACGCTTGAAATTGATTTGGTAGCAGGAAAACATTAATGAAGGGTTTCTGAGTTTATCTCCTAGGGCTGGTTTTTCATGAATGCTATTTAATAGTTCTATCAATGAACTAAATGCTGATAAAATCTTTACTGGCAAAGCTTTCAAGAGATAAAAAATTAAGTCTGTACAGGTTGTAGTTATGAATTGAATTACTAATTAAGTGGTTATTAATTGCATGCGAGGTGCATTTTTGAACAAAAGGCTGCCTGTGCTTACAAGGTGTAAAACCTTTCTTTGAATCACAGAATCAACTTAGTATGATTTCATAGTCACTTCTGATAGTTACCATAGCAGAAGCTTTCTGTCACATCTTTGTTAATAGGAACTTAGGGGATCCATAGGATCATGCAAACACTATAGGGAGTATAAAAAAGGAAATGATTGTACCTAATATTGATCTGTACCTTGCACTAGCAAGGCTACTACAGGAATGCCGTATGTATTTCTGGTGTTCCTGCTGCAAGGAAGTCTAGTAGTTTTGTGTGCCTTCTTTTAACCTTTCTTTGCCTAGGAGCAGTAAGAGCTGCATCTGCAGATATTTTCATAGGGTAGGTTAGGACTTAAAAGGCATATGTGGATTGCTTAGAAAAGAAGCATACAGAAAGAATGGTGTAATCCAGCTCCTGGGAATTTAATGTACCCTGCCTAAATGGATAGAGTTGGTCAGTGGATGGTAGTTTAGTCTCTTGTAAAATAGTTACCTGACTCTCAGAAATCCTGAACTTTATGGGGTCTTTCCAGCTTGTGATATTCTGATTCTCCAGTCACACAAGGAAAAGTTTGCCTTTGTGCTCTTGTATGACTTCGAACATTGGCTATTGTGATAACATTTTCTTTCAGGGTTTCAGCTAACAGTGAGTAGTGAAGTGCCTCCAGAGAGCATTTCAACTGGCTCAAAATCTGAATTGTCTTACAGAGACAATTAAGATACAATTAAGCTGTATCTTAAATTGATCAGTCTCTTGACTGAATGCTTGAAGTTCCTAAAATAAGTGGGAAGAATCCAAACCACTTTTGTGTCTGAAACAAGCTAATTATTGGCTGTGATTTGAAAACCGTATGTTTGGGGCTGCATTGGCAGTGTTGTATCCTTGCTGCCAGTTCTTGGTAGATGTAATTTGCAAAACAAACAAAAATTTAAGGTTGTAAGTCAAATGCTCAAAACCCCACAAAGCTCAAATTTAAGATTTCCCGTCTGATGTTAAATGTAAGACTTTGTCAGCTATTTCTAAAATCTAATGCAATCTGTATTATGAAAGCACCTGTGCAAAAGAAAGACAGCATTGTTGTAGTGTCTTGCCTGAAGTCACATATTTTCAGTGTCTCAAGGTTGTGTGATGATACGTAATTTATATAGGATATATCCTTATGAATGACTAAAAGTTGAAAGGTACTAAGTGTAAAGTAGAGGATTGCAGAAAGAAGTATGGCTGTGATTAATACAAATGCATATTTCTTCTAAGTCTTTTTGGAGAAAAAAAATCATAATGAAAATGCCATTGTCTCAAGTGACTCATGTTTCTAGATACTGCACCAGCAGAAATCCTATGTTTAGCAGTGTTCCCTGCTGCTGGAATTGACTACTTGGCAGTGGAACTGAGTTCAAACCAAAAAGGGGGTTTATTACTCTGATTAACTTCTCTTTACTAAAGGAAAAAGGAACGCTGATACTCAGAAATTCCGTGTTGCTTAGGAAATAGTTTAGCAAATGCCAGTCCCACCTCCTTATCAACCACTTCATCCTTACTTTTGTCTCATTTTCCACATCCTGTTTGTCTTCATTAGCTACAAGAAAAATACTCTTTTTAACTTCTGACATATTATGTATCCATTTTCAAATTGTGCTGTTTAATTATACTTGATAGAGGAACAGCAGGGACACTGAGAGACCTGGAAAGATTTGGTATTTTCCCTGTCCCTCAGCACCTGGGAGACGTGGCTTCAGGAAAGGCTCTGCTCAGCTACTGCAGCCAGAGGCAGCAAGTGTGGTTATGCCACTGGGTGGAAGAGTTGTGAGGGGCTGTGGCATGTTCACCATCACAGCACTTTTCTAAAACTGCCAAATTCTAACCAGAATTTTTGATGCTGCAAGATGTTTTATCCTTTCTTATAAAAATGGCAGAAGGTGGATTGCATTCGCTGCTAAATGGCTTGTCCTTGCTTTAGGCTGTGGAACTGACATTCTCAATTACTTTTATGTTTTTAGTTTTGCAAAAATATCTTATTTTCTCAAAAAAAACTCTGGAAAATTCTAATTTTTTATCTATAGCTGACTGTTAAATTCACTCTGAGGCATGTATCCAGCATGGAAAGCTGCGGGTGTTTTTAAGTTTGGCTAAGTTGTGTGCAGCTGAAAGCTCTTCTGTGGAAAGAATCGGTTCAACTTTCCCTATGAACGTTATTGTTTGCTACTAAATTAGGCTCTTGCTTTTAGCGGTGGGCTTTAAAATCTGTTACAGCTTTTCGAAATAATTTCTCATGGCTGTTTATTATTGCTGGCAGAGTTTTCTGTTATGGCAAAGCAGACTGTATCCAGCATTTATCTTTTAAGAGCAATTCTGCTTTTAACCAAAGTATTTAGTAATGCAAAAGTTTCTTCATAACACACAATGTTGTTCTGTTTGTCAGCCATGCAGGCCTGTCTGGTTAATTTACACAGTTCAGATCTCTTCGCAGTGTCCCTCAGAGATGAAAGTTTTGGAGACATTTGTTAAAATGCTAATTTCATGTGCTAGTATGTAGTGTGGATCCCAGTATAGAATTCAGACTGGATGGCTAGATTGAAAAGATACGAATGCAGAAAATGCTGGTTTCAGTTTAACAAATAATCCTTTTATTTCTACATCTCGTATTGAGAAGACTTGCTCTGTTTGCCACCAACTCCTTGACTTGTCATGTTTGAGCAGGTGGGTGGTTCAGAGACCCTCATTACAGAGCTTCTGCTCACTACACAGTTCTCTCTGGTGCTGTCCTTCAGCTAAAACCAGGTGCAGTTTAATCATTCAGAGATAAATATAGTACTTAAAAATTGCTAGGTGTCAGGACAGATTTTTCTCTGTACATTTTAATGACTGTAACTTGAACAATCATACTGAACTATGATTTGAATAGTGCTTCAGTTGCTCAAATTCTTCTAAGGTTATTGAAGAACTCTCTCTCTTTAACATCATCTAGTACCATAGGTAGTATTTATCTGTGCTAAGAATCTTACCTGTGTGTGTTTTCCTTGTTAGCAAGCAGATCTGATCTCCCTGGGGAAAGTTGTTTTGGCTTTGGCTTGCAATTCTTTGTCAGGAATTCAGAGAGAGAATTTGCAGAAAGCAATGGAACTGGTGACAATCAACTATTCCTCTGATCTGAAGAATCTGATTTTGTAAGTTTATTTATTAAATATTTTAAAGGAAATTGCAGCACTTTCTTATGTATACAAATGCAAATATCAAATGGTATTTTTAAATGCAAGTAAGATTACAGATGAATCTACTGTTGCTGAGTTGTATGCATGGTCAGTGCGGTGTTAAACAGTGATACAATTTTTTTTGTATAATGCTGGTAAAGGTCTTAGTAAGTAGGAGTGTAAACAAAACAAACATTTAAGGTTGTCTTCAATACTGTGCTGCACTGCATGTTCTCTACAATAGCAGTATGTTAGTCTTATCTTACAGTTTCAGAAGGTACTGAGAAATAGGCACATTGACTTTTTGGCAAAAAGGTTGAGAGCTAATTTTTTCTGGCTGCATATTCTTTTTGTGTTGTTCCAGTATAGTCAGCCCTTTTTACAACTGCAGCCTGAGTGAGAAAAGTAGAAGTCTTTTCTTCTTTCCTCATTTGAAAAGCAATTGTGTTGCAATCTGAATCTGCATACTTCTCTCTTTTTGTATGTGTTCTTGCTTTTTGAATGGGGTGAACTGGACATTTTTCTGAAAGCATACTCCTATCTCATTCAAATAACTGACTTGATGTATACATGCAAATTAAGTATGTTTTCGCTGATGGTATGTTCTTTTAAGAAACATAACAATTGTCAACTTTGTGTATTAAATACAAGAAGTCAAATAGTTATAAAATCATAATGGAATATAATGTCTGGCATTTGCAGAAAGTAATCTTTTGGTGGTTGGGTTGCTTTGGCAGGTATTTGCTGACTGACCAAAATAGGCTCCGCAGTGTAAACGATATCATGCCTATGATTGGTGCGCGATTCTATACTCAGTTGGATGCTGCTCAGATGCGGAATGATGTTATAGAAGAAGACCTAGCAAAGGTAAGTCGTGTAGTAATACCTGCAGAAAGACCTCTTGTCAGTATTCTTAGAGCTGCACCTTAAAAGGGAATGTTTTTTACTGCTTTCTGTTGGGTTTTTTTTTTCCCTTCTGTTTGTTTATTAACCTAAGTAATCTACCTGAAGGCTTGACAGCTCTAAGCTCAGGCTTTTGAAAGCCCCAAAGCTTCAAGAATGCCTAGGTTTAAGATGTCCTCAGCTGTGTTTTAACTGAAATAGCATCTTCATTTCCAACCGATAATCTTGGGGAAATTATGTTCTTTATAGCATGGTAAAAAATAGCATTCTGAGTAAAGAAGGCCATGTATGTCTTGTAGATCATTACATCATCATGTAGATCATGTAATGTGTGCTAGAAGTTATACAGCAGTGTATATACAGCCCCATAAATTTTTAGATTTGGATTTTGGTGTCCCTTCTCTCATGTTTCCCTTTCTGAATGAATTCCAGTTCATGGAGATACTGTGTTCAGCTTTCCTGAAGTGTGCACTCTTGCTGTGGGGGTCTGTGGTGTTCAGTCAAGATACCAAGTGCTAGCTATAAAGGACATACTTACTATGTATCAAGTCAGGGTGTATTTGTTCAGCAGGAAGGAGTGTCTGTTAGAAGCGATAGGCAGCAGGATTTCTACCAGGACTGCAATACATTACAGAATGTTTCATGGCCCTGAAAATGTGTGGATTAGGATATTACACAAGAATTTAATTGTTGCAGTGCACCCCTACACCCGAGCACGTGTTCTTATATTAGGACAAGAGTTTAAGCCTCACCCTGAACTTATAAGGAAAATGAAGCAGACGTTTCTATGCTCTTCTCACCGTAATTGGCCCAGTGCTAGCACAAAAGCACCTGTTGGACCCTTGAGCTGTCCATAAAGGACTGTAGCTATTTTCTATTGGGCAGCATGCCAAAAACTCCTCTTAGATTGTTGTATACTTGAGATAGCATGGAGATTCTTGGGGCATTTTGGGGTTGTCTTAGCAGGTGTAGAGGGGCCTCCCTGCACCGTGCATGGCTTTTATTCTTTTGTTTTGTATAGTTCATTATTTTTGTTTTAATTAAAACCTTTTTGCTTTTTCAAAACACCTCTGATTATGCTGTCTTGCTCATTTCTTTTAAGCCATTTCTGGGAGGTTGCTGGCAACCCACAGAGTGTGATGAACCTTTGTGGGGCTAATAACATGCTGGCCTCATGCAGAAACTCATCATTTGAATCAAGTCCTGTGATTCCACTCTATTATCACTCCTCACTGAGAACTTTCTAAGAAACAGCAGGCAATCAGTTTGGGATTCTGATGACTTGGTTCTCTTGATTTCTCCAGTATGGTCCTGTTGGAGAACAGTTTTCCCCTCCTTGATGAAAGATGCTTAAATCTATCAGAAGCAAGGAGCTGTAGAAGAGCCAGGCAGTATCTGTGTACCTCTAGATGCCAGGTTCCCGCTTCATCAGAATCAACAACTAATCCTTCTCCAGAGGTGTTTAAGATCATTTGTTGTTAAGGTGGCTTATGTGCCTACACAAAACTGGGCGGATGGACTCCTTCCCACAGCAAAGATGGAGATTGCCCTGTAATCAGCATTAAGATTTCTGTTATTTTTAATCAGGTTGTTTGAGCAGTTGCTTATCATTGGCAGGTGGGCATAGCTACTACAAATCCAAGTTGTTGTTTAGCCCCCAGTTTGGTGATAGCGGTTTACCTGACAGTAATAAATACCACTTCTTAATTAGCGGTCATGCTGTAACTTGTTTGTACTATGACATCCCCTCCATTAACATCAGAGCTACAGTATCCCTTCAGTCTAGCCTGGTACCCTCTGTTCATTTTTGTCCCAAAGTAAATGTTTTGAAGGGAGTATTAGAAAAAGATTAGCATGTGTGATTTTTTTTTTTTTCCCTTCGTATTGTCCAAGCATGCAGTAATCTAGCTTAAGGACTTCTGATGCTGGGAGTGGTTTGTATGTAGTTAGTATCTTTGTAACGCTCACTTTTCACAGAGCAGTAACCCCATTATGCTATTCCTTTCCTTCCTCACTTTTATGTTCATCATATTGATGTAATAGCCGTCAAAGCCTCAGTTTATCCAAGCTGTGAGGAGAGCATCTCTTCTCCTTAGAGGCTACTAAGCCTGCAGAGAGACCACCTGAAGACTTAGTGCCCGTGTTATTGCTCAGCTGTGTCACCATTGACTGGGAACCTGCAAAGCAAAGCAGTGAACTTCACACAGACGTAATTTTGGCTGTTGAGTATTTGGCCACATACAAAAAATAAATTTGGAGGTTAGACCAAATAGCAGACCTTTGCTAGCTGGACATGGTTGATTTTCCATGTCAGTCTCTTTAAGTGTAGCTACTGTTGTAGTACAAGCTGTTCTCTAGTTTTAGAGTTTTTAGACTATTAATAGAAATCTCGAACCCATAGGTTGTCCAAGGTCAGGCTGTTGTTACCTTGACCTATTTTATTTGCCCAGCTGTGCACAGTAATCTATTCCAGACTGAATTCATTTGAAATCAGTATGATCATGCATGGAATTAGATGCATCTTAGCATGAATAATGTAGACCTGAGCCATTGGAGAATGTGAGTAATATTAGAGAGGATCTTTTCCTGACAACTTTGATTTACACTGTGAATTAATTTTTTGCTTGATGTAAACTAGGATGTTACTGTTTCTACTGCATCCCAAGTGATGTGGAAAAACATGCTAAATCAACTTGCAGTTGCATGTATGCTAAGCATCTATAATTCTGATGTTCTGCCTCTGTGTGACCTCACTGTCATTGCTTTATTTCTATCATTTATGGACTCAGCATTTATACTCTAAGACATAGATTATAACTGCTTTGAAAAAACTTGTTTCAAAATTATTTTTGTAATCAATTATCATTTGAGTATTAGTCCAATGATATTGTTGCTAAATAGTTATTAATAATGGCCTACAAAGCATTTCTGAAAAACAATTCTGGTAGATGGTTTCTTGTCATCTTTACTTGAAATAAGGTGGTGTACTGCATACTTCAGCATATCTTGGTGAATGTGTATGTGTGTATATATATATAGAAAACCCATATTCTTCTTGTTTAACTTTACTGTATTTTAGCATACCTGTGAGTATAGGTTGGCAAGAGATTAGACTTCAATTTCCACAAAGAAATAGATTGCCTTGTCCAGTTCCTGCTGGGACTGAGAGGTATCATTAATTGCTGAATCTTCACATAATTCGAAGTGCTAAAATGAGCATCGGACTACTGATACATAATACAATGGATTTGATCTCTGTCTGAAAAAATTATACCCTCTCCTTTGAATAAATAAGTCTTTGTCATTAATAGTGCTTCCTTGGCATTATTACCATGTCTCTTCTGTAAGCAAATGTCTTAATTTTGTTTGAGAGACTCTTAATAACCTTTTTCTTGTTTTCTAGGAGGTGCAAAATGGAAGATTGTTTAGGCTTCTAGCAAAATTGGGAACAATCAATGAGAGGCCAGAGTAAGAAATACTTGTTTTTGTGATTTAGAGTATGCAAAACCCAGTTCGCAATGCACTTTCTTTCTTCATAAATTTAAGCTAAAACTTTCCCCCCCCGTTTTGCCCCTGGAGAAATGAGTATTTAGGAAGCCTTGAGAAAAATTAGACAAGCAACTTTGACCAAAACTTTAAGTGGTCAGAAAGGCTCCAAGTAGATATGCCAAAGTTGCTTCATTGTATTTAGTATGGTTTCTCTTAGCAGTCTCTTGTGAGTGGCAGTAGTTTTGCAGGAAATCCACAGCTTGCTTTAACTGAAGCAAAGGATGTAGATACTGGTTTTAAGCTAGCAAGTTTTCACCTTGTTTTTTTTATTGACTAACTACATCAAAATGAAGTGTTCATTGTCTGTTTTCCATCCTTTTGCATGAACTTAGAGTTATGTTCATAATGCGTTCTACATGTGTTTTACATGATAAACTTGTTGCAGATAATTTTTGCTTACTTCCATTATTTTTCTGTAGCTCTTGGAAAGCATTGGCTTTAGGTGCTCAAGCAGCTGAGAAAGCTTTTGTGTATATTATCTTCTGTTTGTGGTGGGTGGGAACCAATCTAATTGCAATTTATAGCAGGTACAATTACTAGCTGTACAATAAGATTACTCAGCTGAGATTGAAGTGTCATTTATATCTGTGGGGTTTGATTTTTCTTAACTTACTGAGCTTTAATATGAGCCTTTGTTTTACACTAGGTTTCAGAAGGACCCAACGTGGTCAGAAACTGGAGACAGGTATTTACTGAAGCTCTTTCGAGATCACCTTTTCCATCAGGTGACAGAAGCGGGTACTCCTTGGATTGACCTCAGTCACATTATCTCATGTCTTAACAAGGTACACTGTACTTCAGTTAGCTTTTAAACATTTGTTTAGGTTAGCTTTCTTTTAAAAGAGTATTACACTGCAAAGCAAGTTGGCATTGGAAGGTTTAGCTGACGGTTATTTTCCACATTTTGGATTAAAACCGTGTATTCACTAAGCTAATATTCCGACATCCATGGATAATTTAAATAAAATTAGTACATGAATATTAAAAAAATTGTTAATATAGTGTGCGATACAGTATTAACTTTTCATCCTAGAATGCATTGATTACTGTGGATAAGCAATGCTGGTCCCTTTATGCTACTCTGGTCTTTCAACACAGCATAAAGGATCCATACTACTCCTTTAACTGGGGGAGGTTTCTGCTGATAGTTATCACAAAGGATGGTTCTAAGGCAGGATCCATTCTTGAACTGTGCTGACTCGAGTAGGAGACAGGAGGGAAACTGCTACAGAAATCTGTGCAAAATCCTTGCCATCTAGGACAGTGCTGGAAAATTTTTGTGACTTAAAATGTTAAGTCTACTTCCATAATAACTTCCCTAGCCTCTCCAGCCCTTTGTTTTCCCAGGTTGACTTAACAAAGCTATTTGCAGTTTTCTAAGAGCTGCACCACTAGCAGATTTTTATCTGAGCACTCACAATTAATAGCAGGAGATGTGTGAGAGACTGCAAGATCTCCAGTAAATTAAGAACTTGTCTTGCTCCATAAGTTAAAAAGTATGTGAGCTGATTATTTTTTCATTGATAGACCAGCTTTTAACTTATTTTACTTTGTTTTACCAAACTTCAGTAATTCATGGGAAACTAAAATGCTGCGACTTTTTTTGTTGTGCTTGTGGTAGCACAAGCACAACAAAATTACCAGCTACTTGGTAATTTTACTTGCTCTGTAGAGAATGATGATGCAGACACTGACAATACACAGTTTCAGTGCCCAATATTTTCTTTTCTAGGACTAGGATAGCCAACTTTCTCATCAAAAAAAAGCGGAATATGTTCAGATCATTTGACATGTAATAACTGTACAGTTAAATCTTTTTCTAAAATTGTCAGGGTTTCTAACCTCCTATTAGACCGCTGCTGTGCATTTTTTAACCTCCTTTTTATCTTTCTGGTTGGTGTCTGTAATCACTTTAAAAAGGACATTAAAGGGATTGAGGCTAAATCAAAAAGAAAGCATGTTGACATTCAAGTAGGCATTGAAATGCCATCATGATTTGAAAGCAGTGACTCATACAGTACTGTAGCAAGAGGGGACAGTCCTGAATTCATAGGTCAGGTAAGAGACAATGTCAAAGAATGCCTTGTTCTATAAATGTTCATGGCTTACCTTTTTAAACAGAGACTCTTCTCTTCTGTGGTTGTGGGCTCAGCACACAAAAAAACTAAGGTTTACAGAACTCTGCTTTGGAAATACACTCTAAAAAGCACTTCAAAAACTATAGAAGTACTAGCAGAAGTTATATGGACTTCACTGGTACTTGGCCAAAAGCATTCCTTTTGAATGGAAGCTATTCTGTTGTTTAAAAAAACTGAAAACTAACAAACCTTCCTTTTCAATGTGGTGTTTTGAGCATCTTTTCATCTGAGAATACTGATTTATGCCTCCACAGGAGGAAAGAAAGCCATAAATATTAATGTTTGTAGTTAGCACTGTGGCTTTCTTCATACTGATCTTCCATGTCCTACATTAATTAAGGTAATTCATTGATTCGTTGTATGATGCTAATGGGAATGAATAGTGGACAATATTTCACAAATACCTTAATAATGTTCATATTTTGTAATGGATGTTGGAAGACGTTGGTGGTTTTATCCTACTCTACAAAAATTAGAAGCTGATTTGCTAGCTTTTGTCCCTCTGAAATCAATCACAAAGCAGCAGCTTTAAAGTTTGGAGGTTCCAGCTTTTAAGGTTACACTCAAAACATTGCTTTAGAAGAGAAATGCAAGAAATTTCTAGCTTGCTGTGTTGCTCCAGACAGCAGATAGTGGAACATCTCTATGACAAATTCAATTGCTTTTCTATTCAATACAACATTATAATCCATATATTTAAACCCACTGAGGTTGTATTTCCAAAGAATGGATTGGTAGTGTTATATCTCACTTGTCTCTGCCCCACCTTTTGTATTGGAATAAGATAGACTGTGGTGGAACTATCAATGTATTGACTAAAACAAAACTACCAAAGTTCTGCATAATAAGAGAGCCTGACAGTTCTCTATTGATGAACATTTCTTGCAAAGTGAGAAGAACATAAGAAAGAGTGATGTAATGGGCTTTGGCATGTAAAAGAGTATATTCCTCTGTTAGAAATTAGGATCCAATGGTATATAAAAAATAAAGTGCATATTGAATTTGAGAAGTCAGAACAAACCATGAAAAGAAATGTGGGACAAACATTGATCTTCAACCCCAAATTATCCATTTGGTTGTGGATTATACCAGAGTAATTATTTCTTTCTAAGGGTTGAAATGTACCATACAGCTTAGGAACTATAGGAAATAGTTTGTTTTCAGTACTGCCCAAAATGTGAGGTTTGGGTTTCTACCAGTTTTCAGGCTACCTGGGGCTGATCCATCCATTATCTCATTTCTGAGTGGACAAGAAATAAATTATATACCCTTTGTTTAGGCCTGTGGATAGTATGTGCAAATGTAATGTCAAATTTAGTTCTGTTCTTCAGGAAGTACGTGAAAATTTTGCCAGGCTTTCAACACAGGGAAGTATAGCATTGCAGGATTATTAGCTTTGTGGAAAGGGAAGGAAGCAATGGTAATCTAGTTCCAAGGTTTGGAATGTCCGTCAGGTTAAGACCAAAATGTCTCGATTTTTTGGCGAGGATGTTGTTGTGGTGCGATTCAGATCCTTCCTTTGTGTCCTGTTAGCAGATTTGAACTGCACCATAACAATGTACTTGCCAAGAAATTGATTGCTTTTGTTGTTGGGGAAATGTTTTGCCATTTCTTTCACACTTCTTTTATTTTATCTTTTGCATTCTTGTTACAGTTAGATGCTGGTGTGCCAGAAAAAATAAGCCTCATTTCCAGAGATGAGAAGAGTGTACTTGTGGTAACTTACAGCGATTTAAAACGCTGCTTTGAAAATACTTTTCAAGAACTGATTGCAGCCGCAAATGGTCAGTTGTAGTATTTGCTGAAAGCATGCAGGACATTGCTGAGGAACCTAACCTATAGCAAATTGCACTACAGCTGAATTGTTGTTGTCATCTCATTTCACATTTGGGAAACAAACAGGAGATGAGCAAAGCTGCTTGCACTTCAGTCAGGTACACTGTTACTTGAAGGGAAGAATGTTTCACTTATCCTAGAGCTAAGGCTGCCATTGGAGGCTTTATCTGTGAAGAATTTATTTTAGATTAAGGAACACATCAGGTGCATGATGTTCCTACTTTTATTTTTTCCACTTGTATATGCACTAATTTTAATTTTTTTAAGACTTTTCTGATCTCTGAAGTTTTGCCACATTGTATACTTAAGGGAAACTCTTTGCAAGGACATTTCTGGGATACATTTTTGTCACTGAGGATATAGCAAAATTTATTCATTTTTGATATTATTTGCACCCAGAATAGCATAAAGGACCAGGTAAATAATTTAATAGAAATTGTGTTCTATTAATGACCGTCTAGTTCATAACCTCTGTAAAAGTGTGTTGTATGCAAGCTCTGTATGCCACCCACTGTTAGCTCAAAGAAATGTGAGAAGAAACAACTTTTTAAAACCAGTCAAGTGAAGTATTGATGAATTGACTAAAAAGGAAAGAAAATCCCCTGTCATTTGATTTTAAACTTTGTCTAAGCGAAGTGACGGAAACAGCATAATGGGCAACATCTTTAATTTAAAGAGCATATCAAACTTGCTCTAAACACAACCAGCGCCTTTTAAAAACTGTTTGTACATTTTCCTGGTAGTCAGAAGCATTTACATTTATGCAATTTTTTTAATAGTTTTTTTTTTAAAGAAATTGTTTAAATGCCTGAAGTTTCAGGAATGTATTACTTTAGGTTATTTACAGTATAATTTTTGTATAAAGTTCTGTTCTTTGAACCACAGCTTTATTATGGTACGCTACACTGGATACAGATACAAAGACACTGTTAAAAGAAGATTAACTAAACACAGCAGTTGTCTGGCATCAAGAGCTTTTCAAGTTTTACGGCCTGAATCTGGAGGGATAATGATCTGCTGTGCCTTTGCAGTCACTGCTTAGCCCAAAGTAATATTACTTTTGCTAATACTCAACACATGAATATTCCTGAAGTAATTCAATCTCAAAAGTCTGGAATTTTGCTTCTCAATTACCTTTCTAATTTTTGGACATGCAGTTGTCTCCAAACTTGGGTATTCATGGGATTTCTAGTTAAACACCTACACTTTGATACTGAAGACTGCCAAATATGTAGGAATTTCTTTTCTTAAAGCAGTAGTGAAGACTGTATCTATCCTTTCCCAGCACTGAATGTTTTAATAGCACTGGGTGCTCACCATGAAGAAAATGTGGAAACTCAAAAGGTCAGGACAGACTCTAAGCACTTGCAACTGATGTTACTGACATCAATTTTAATAATTCTCAATATTTGTAGTTTTCAGAGAAGTTTTTAATATTTCTCTGTCCACTTTTATAAGCTTTAAAATGATTCTCCGCCTTGAGACTTGCATCAAGAAAAAAGCAACTCTCTTCACATCGAAAGCTTTGAAGACTAGGGACATGCTTTACACATTTTAGAAAATGTGGTTGAATCCACATTAGATAGCATCAGTTGTTGAGTTTAAAAATCAGTTATTGTTGCAATTTTAAAAGGAACATAATGTTTAATATTCAAATGGTAACAGTTGCCAGAATGTTCTTTTTAATATAAAAGGAACAGGAACTTTGAAAAGTGAACATGCAGAACAGTCTTTTATCATTAGCTCATGTATTTGAGGAAGAGCAGCTGTCTTTTCTATGTTTTTTGACAAATCATATTGTAATTCTTTTGTACAAAAAAAGAAGTACTTGTATTCTAGATGAAATGTGGAATGCTTAATTTATAAGCGGGCTGAGGTTTTTTCCAGTATTGTTTTCTTTGAAAATGAAAGGGGATCATCTGTTCAGTTGTGGGGTTTGGGAACCTTTGAAAATTTAATTTGTGGACCAATATTTTGTGGAAGTGTAAGGCAGGGGTAAAATAGGGCTTGAATTCTCATCCTTTTTAGACCAGCACACCCTCTGCAAGACATGTCTAAATTGCAAACCTGTGTGTATTTGCATAATGTCAGTTTGCTTCAGCCCCTAGTAACCTCAGGACTTGGTTTAAAAATAAAAAGGTAGACAGCTAATAAGTTTTCATACATAATGTCAGCCAGAAAATACTTGGTGTCAGGTAATACATAAAATTAAAAAGAAGTTGAGCTTTGTTTTCTATTTATTTTATTTGGTCTGTATTTGGGAATGATTTGAACAGTCTGAAGTTCAGCTTGGGTGTTTTTTTGGGGAAAGCCCTTCTACCCCATTTTAATTCCATTTAGAAGGTTGTCCTAAAGTTGTAGTTTGATCCATTCATAGGAAGAAATGTGTATCTGTATTTAAAAGAAGAGTCACCAGGATGTGCCCTCCCAGATGGGAAATTTTATTTCTGACCTTCCTATTATTTACAGCTAAAAGCACAGAAGGGGCAACCTTTGAAATCATCTGATGTTGGTCATTTTAATTTTTGTACCTGTTTTAAATTCTGTTGCTGTATTTACTATATTGTAAATATTTTGTTGAGGGTACCTATGTATTTTTGATTTGCCCTTGTTTCAGTAATTCAGGTGTCAACTGCTTCCCCTAAAAAGCACCAGTATGTTAAGTTCTAATGTCATGATCCCAGTATGTGTTACTCATCTTTAATCCTGTTTTCATTGTTCATGTGTACAGCAGTATTTTTAATAAAGAATACGAGAAGTAATGTGGCCTTATTTTGACAATGTGAAGTTCTGAAGTTGGATCCAGGGCTTTTCAACTTTCATGCCAGGATTTTATTTCCTTCTGTCTCATACTTCTTTTGTATTCATTCTGTCTGCAATGCAGAGTTTAAACAAACAGGAGTCACAAATTGTATTCAGTGCTTGCCACTTAGAGTGTATCGGGTCTCCTAAAACTGAGACTAGAATTGTATTAGTCCATATTTCCGTAATTCCTAAGTCAAATCCCATCTGCTTCAGTTTGATCAGGTCTGCTTTACTCGCTAAGCCCTACTTTTGAAAACTCTGCTCAAGTACCCTTACTTCCATGAGTTTTGAGCTTTTTTTGCTCGGTAACAAAATGTATTCATTTTTCTGAGAATTTGCACATGGAGTCACAGTAACTTCATTTCACAGAATTCTTTTTCTGTATTTTTAACCAGCGAAGGTTAGATGATTTGCTGGTGGGATAACATCTCCTGTGTTCCTCCAATGCTGTCCATGCTTATGGAAGATGCAATTTTGTGTAATATATTGTGAATTGCCAATAGTCCTTGCACGTATTTAACGTGGAGTCATTATCACTAAAATTGCAGTGTGTTAGGAATGTTATTATATATGCTGCAGTAAGTTTGATTGATGCACATATCCAGTCTCCAGTTTCCTCCTTAGTAATGTGCCGTAACAGCTACACAACTCCTGCAGCAGTTGATGATCCCATTGTGTTCTGCATTCCCAGACAAAGTTTCATCTCCACTTGCTTCCAACTCTTGGAGAGCCCCTCAGATGATCAAATGCTGTTTAGCAGAGAGCACTTGATTGAACATCTCTGTGGAGGCAGCATCCTCAGCTCTGGATGTACGGGGTGGGGATGTGGGGGTTCTCTGAAGAAGAGTCTCCACCCAGGCCTAAGGTGCTGCCTGCTGTCACAGTAGTTTCAGAACAGGCTTTGTTGGGGACACCTTAGCTCTGTTTGCTGTCCTGTTGTCTGGTGTGCATCTTCTAGCTGCTGAAGGAACCAGGAATGGTGGGTCATTGGGTGGATGCTTGTCCATGTGCTTCTTTGTCTTCCCCCACCATGAAACCTTGCCTCTCCCAAAGACTGAGTTGAATTTTTGCCTCTAGACAGCAGTAAGCACTTCCTAAATATGCTGAACCTAGGGGATGTCACCCACACAGGGAGCAGTGACAGGTGTCTGTCACTGTAGCTGCTTTGCTTTGTGAGAAGTGTACTTTCTGTGTGATTATTCCATGATCTCATTTGCTCACAAAATCAGCCTGTAGCATGGATGTGTGCCAGATGTTTGCACTCCCCAGTGCAGTCTTTGACACTGGTAAAACTCTAATTTTTTTTTTTTAAAAGCAAACTTTATTACATGAATTTAGTAGTCAAATACATTATATAGAGACAGAAAATGCAAGACAAAATGGGAGTTATTCACATCTGAAGACATTTAGGGGTTCATATAAAAGTAGTCTTTCTAGTCCAGTTTTCTTAAATATTTATGCACAAAAGCATATTTATATATTTACACTGTGCAAACATGGCCTTTGAGATGCATCATCCTGTAGCTATTCCTGCTCAATTCTAGTAACAAAAACAGTTTGAAACTTGTGTTTTGATCAAGGTCAAATATACTTTACCAGCAAGAGACAGTGCAATAGATACTTAAAACTGATGCTCTCTTGTGCAGAGATACGTAGTTCAGAAGTAGTGGTACATACTTATTTTGCTTGAATATCAAAGATAGTTTTTATTTGGAAGTATGCAAAAGGTCATTTGCTTTAAAGTCTGTTAGTAGGTTACATTCACAGCTCTTTAGCTGAATTCTGAGAGATCAAGAGATCATACAACATGTAGCATTTGAGTTAATACATATTTTTAGAGGACCATGAGAAGCTGAGATTGGCCTGTAATTGATTTGGCAGATACCAGTGCTACTGTGTTAAATGTCCAGCTCTCGTTTTAATATGGTGCTCAAAGGTGAAAGTGAATGGTTGCATCCTAATGCTTCTCTAGCAAAGAACACTTGCAGCCTTTCTGAGATGCCATACAAAAGTCTGTTGCAAATACATTTTTACATTTTTATTCCTGTACATGCTGGTAACTTAACATGGAAATTTAGGTGTCTTCATAGAAAAGCTGCCCTAATTTTACAGATTGTCTTGTGATTTCTAACTAATCTCTTCAAACTCTCTAGTGATCAATTAAAGTATGTGCAGTCTAGTAGTTATGCTGTCTTTGCAGACAGATTCCCATAAATAAAATATAATCAGTGCAGTGTTAGAAGGTCCGTGAGGTTTTGTGGACAGAGCTTGGCTTTATCCTTTCTACCTTACGGTTTGGTTCCAGTGCGTGCGTGTTGGCTTACTGACAAAGTGCAAAACTTCAATATTTACTTGATTTACTTTAGTTTGGACAATTTGGATTGTCCAAACTGGACTGATATGTATTCCCTGTTGTTACAGTCCTGGATCTGGTCTTAGTTCTCCTCTATACTTGCCAGTTGTGTTTAGCAACACATTTTAAATTCTTGCCTTGCAAGGCTCCCTGCTGCATCTGCCATCTGGAGCAGTAAGATCTGTATAATACACCATCCCCAATTAGCTTATTCAGCTTCCCCAGAGTGTCAGCCTTCCCGCAACTTTCTCAAAGTAGTTTTTATTGAAAATATAATTTGAGGTATGTTTCTAGCTTCTGTCTTCTTTAAGGCTCCTTTATTTTCCAGCACAACACATACTCCAGCAATAGGATGCAAATACTTCAGTGCCTGGTACAGATTCCCAGCTCTCTAGGGCTCCCAACTGCCTCTCCTAATCAGGACAGAAGTGACCCCAGTCTGAGCAGAGGGTGTAATAATGGCCTCCCAGGTTTTCCTGGATGCAGAAGCACTCAGCATTTTTAGCAAAAGCTATTGATGTTGAGCATTTGGGAAAGTCAAGGTTTAAGCAATAATTTTTTGCTGTATTTTGAATACTTGTGCTGCAGTCTGTAGAAAAGCAGATTGCTGGGATTAAGCCAATGATAACTTTTTAAGGTTTTATGATAATTATAACAATTTGGGCCAGAGTTTTTAAACTGACAGTGGTTCATAGGAACCTGCATGTTTAGATCTTGGCCTAGAAGTACTCAAACCGGTGGCTGAGAATAATGTACAACAGAATTGTAGTCAGGAGGAGAACGGCTGGCATTCATTTTCTCCAGCATCGCATAACCACAGGTGTATCTTCGCTTGGAGTCACTGAGCTGGTCACAGCTGAAACTGCAGAAGCTTCTTGGCTTAGTTATTCCAGAAAGCACTGACTCCTTGCTCCTGCTGGCACCTTTAGCGCTGTAATAGAGCAGTGTCATTGTGAGCTTTTTTTACATGTAAAAGTTTTTGTTTTAGTGACTTGAGCAAAGCCAGGTCACAAGAAGCAGCTTTATTTATTCTCACATGGTGGGAAGGGCATTGATGCAGATGGACTTGCTCAATGGGAGTGCAGAACAGAGGAATGAAGGAGCCCTCCTGTGTTCCCTGTGAGTCCCCTTTAGAGCAGAGGTGCTGTGAGTGAACATCACTGTAAAAGGTGTTTGTGTTCATTGTATTAGTCCTGCTGCGTGTGGGGAGTACTTGACTGCTCAGCATGAACTCTCATTGCACATTTGTAGTGGTGCTGAGGAGTGAAACTTTACTGCAGGGTGAAGCAGTGGGGAATGTCTGGCAGCTCTGCTGATGCTGAGGTGGTGTATCCTCACATCTATATGTTTTTTCCTAAGGGAACAGGGGTTTTTGAGCATGAGTGAAGTGATAAAAGATCTCAAGCCTTGAGGATCTACTTCAAAAGTTTTCTACTTGAAAAGTAGAAAACTGCTAGTGTAGGTGTTCCCAGAGCCTAATGCTGGGATGAATTTCTAGCATAAATGGCTGATGTTTGTAAGGAAGAGCATGAGGTCTGGCTATCTCCTCTTTTTTGGCTTTTGGAAGCTGCCAAGAACTGCTGGTTTGAATTAAGAGTTTTCCTGTTCCATAAAACGACCAGTTATCGTGTAGGCTGCCTTGTATAAGATGCCCTTTACAGAGAGGGGTTTAATGTCTTCTCTGCAAAGCCACTTTAAAGGTGTTGTTTGCCTTACAGCACTTTCTCACCCATATTCAGAGATTGCAGTGCTTAAAAGGGCTCTTTGAATAATGAAGAAAATTAGGGAAAGAGAATTTTCACACCATTGAACTTGGATACCAAAGATTTATCTGTGGACCAAGAACAAGCCAGAGCATTTTTCCATCATTGTTTACATGTGAAATCCTAAAGTAAACATGTTGGATCACAGTGTCTAAAATTAGATTTCCTCCCCTGTATTTTTTTTTAAGTTCATGGACAATCCACTCCTCTCCATTTATAAGGTCAGAAACATTGGCAGCCCTAGTCTTGAATTCCAGAGAAGACAGTCAGAGCATCTGTTGAGGCTTGCAGAGCCCAGGGGTTTGCTTTTCATTTTATTTTGCACTCTTAGGTCTTTAAGTCAAACGACAGAATAGCACAGGACCATTCATGATTATAAGTTGCTCTTAGATGTCACAGTTTTTCAAATTCTTAACTCATAAGCCTGTGTGTTCTTTTAAGGAGTGTGGTCTCTGTCTTCTTACTGTAGGAAATTAGAAGGTCTCCCTAAGAAGACCACCCCATTACATTTATTAGTAGATGAATGGAGTTTATGAAGAGGAGCCCTTGTGATGAGGATTGCAGATGCATCCCATGTTTTTATATTGCATCTGTTGGCAGATGGAGAAGTAATTGCCTTGGGATAAATTGCATAGCTATGACAAGGTTAGTCACAGATGCAATGGACTTTTGTTGATGGGTTTAAAGAGAAAAGCCTTTGTGATTTACATTGTAATTGTGAGTCTTCGGCAGTTGGCAAAAGTGGAGTGTGCATGACAAATTATGAGCCTAAAAATGGTCATGCTTTGATCCTTTCATCATCATCATCATCAGGCTTTGGATCCTGAGATTTTTCTTGTGAGCTAGACTTGGCTCCTGTTTTAATAAACCTTTATACCAGTAGAGCTGCATCTGTTAATTTTATCTGGAGTGCACTGCTGTACCTGGGCATGCACAGATTTCTTTCCCAGAAAGAACTGTGAGGGATCTCAAGGGGTTTTGGCCTCTGTAGTCAGGCTTCATTTTGAGACTGAGTTTACAGTCAATAAAGGCTTCGCTAGCTGTGGACTATCTTCTTGCCAATTCAGGAATGTAAATTGGAAACTGTGTTTAGTTGGTCCCATCTTTAATTGGGATTGTTTGTTGGGGGAAATGGCTGCTGGTTTCTTGCTATGTCAGGACTGGAGGCGAGGTTAGAGACTGCTGCAGCTCTTGAAATTTTTGTTCCAGCTCATAGGAGGAGGAATTCTTGCTGGTTTTTTGGCTTTGCTAATTTCACTGATTCAAGGGTTTGCCTCAGCCCAAAGATTTTGGCTTACTTGGGCATTTTCACCAATACTGAAAAGCTAGAACAGGGTTGCGGTTGGGATCCTTGCCACATGCGAAGGAGGACAGCTCAGAAAATTGCCCCCAAACCTTTTTACCAGAGTCTTTTTACCTGAGGCCTCATATTAGGAAAATCTTCTCTTACTGCTGTTCAAAGTACCATTTTTCATCTCAGTGGCATTATCAAGTCCAAGATATGTTGCAACCATTTCTATTTTGTGCTCCTGGCCACCACCTGGACCTAAGGGGCTCACCAGGGTTTGGGCTAATGCTCTTTCCTGTAACGAAACCAAGGGTGAGCCTTGGCATTAGTGCCTTTCCCTAGGCAGGAGAACTGGAAGCCCAAGAGGAGGCGCCTTGCCAAGGTCGGTGGGGTATCCCTGCTCTGCTCTGTCCTGTGCCTGGCTCTCAGCTTGGTCACACTGAGCAAGCACCGCTGCACATGCTGTCTCTCTCCTGCAGTCAAGTGATCAGTTTCCTCGGAAACAAACCCTGGGTGTGCTTCTGGAGACAGGTAGGGTGCTCTGGGTTTGGCTCCTTCCACACTACGCAGTTCTTCAGCTCTGCCCAATCTGAATCTTCCAATGCTTTGTTGCGGCAAAGGGCTCTAACCATAGGTAAGCTGCTGCCAAAGGGAGCTGAAACCCTTCCTCAGCCTGGTGCTGGCACCAGCTGCCCTGACAGTGAGCTACTACTGCTCACTCAGAAACTGTTCTGACAGTCTGGCAACCTGAATCAGCTCCCTGCAAGAGAAGCCAAGCTGATATGTCAGCACAAGAGTGAGCGCAGGAACGCAGAGCAGGATGCCTGCGATGCAAGGTAAGAAGCAGGACTATACATCTGCTTAGATCAGTTTCCATGTCTCAAATGTCTTGGGGCTCCACCTTGCTTTATTTTATTTACAGGTATTTATTTACTGCTCCAATTAATTTTAAGTAAAGGATGCTTAGCTAAGATGCTACCACTTTTAGGAATGTGTGCTGACAGAAGGGTCACTGCCTGCGTTCACATCCATGAGTGCTTTTTGGCACAGCACTACAATACCACTTGTTTAGCTTGCAGGCCAGTTGACCTTGTATGATCTCAGCCAACCACTCTGTTTTCCCAAGGATTTACGTTCTAGCTGCCACTGTGCAGTTTTTTTTCCTTATCCAAGCATTCCTTTTCCTTCTGCATTTGAAAATGCCCCTTACAGCACTTTGGGAGGGATGCTTGGGACACACTCTATGCATTGTGTGCCATGCAAAGAAAAAGGCATTTCATGAATTTCATTTGGGGAGTTTGCCATGTTGTCTGTGTGGCTGACAGCAGCCTTCAGAAAAACACAGAGAAAAAAATGAGTTAAACCTCTTCTCAGGAACATTACATCCTTTAGAACCCTGTAATATCCATATACACTGCAAGCCCTATAGTCCCTGTCTCCTCCAAAGACAGCATGCCACAACAGAGCTGAAATACCATAAAACTGCTCCTATTTTCTGAACAGTCAAGGCAGGAGAAAGGGTTTCCCAGCATTTGTTCAGAGTACTTTGTGTTGCCCTGGCTTTGCCATGCGTGAGCAGCTTTCCACCGCGGGCTGTTGCCAGCAGCACATTTACCCAGGCCCTGCTTCCCAGCCCTGTGAGTCTGCGCGCTCTCCTACACGTATTTCTCTGCGTTCAACCAACGCCCCCTAGGTCACTGGAATTTTTCGTGGAGCAAGTCCTCTCTGCCTTGACTGCACGTTTCAGCCAGCTCTGATTGTTCTTTGAGACAATGCTGGACCTCCCAGCCTGCCCAACTGCAAGGCACTGACAAGTTTGGCACTGGCAGGATGGCAGGCTGGCCTTGACCTCCTGCCAGCATGAGATGAACGATGGGTTGGGTCAGGGCAGTCTCCCGGCTGGCTGAGAGCAGTGAGCTGAAACCAGGACACTGCCAGCCTTGCAGCGGCTGGGAACTGATACAGTGCCACATTGAGAAAATAAACACTTGCCATTTACAGAGAGTTCATGTTAGTGCAGCTCATTTCTTAGAGCAGCCCTAGTTCCCTGCTTGGGCGGCTGTCAGGAATTAGGTGGAGGAAGATGGCCAATATATTCAAGTGCTTAAAGGCAGGAAGAGAAGTGAGGCCCTTACATCCATCTATTGTAAAGTTGCCACTTTAGCATCCTGAGCCCATGGGTGTTAAATGGACCGTGCTTAGCTGAGTCATGGAAAAGAAGGGCAAAAACAAGCACAGGGGACCTTGTCCCAGCTGGGGTGCCCTTGGGACTTGCAGAAATAACTGCAAATCCTTCACAGCCACACATTTCTCCTCCCCTATTATTAAGGGCTTGTTTCCTACAGTTACCTGCATCCTACCTTAGTCCAGTGCTCTTTGACACTCTGGCATTAAATTGAGCATTAGGTGGATCATTAAGTGCTAATTAATCATACTGGTGATGTGCATCGAAGGGGTTGAGGGTTATTTGCCTCCTCAAAGACATGGGTGTGGAAGATGATTGACTGCTGATTCAACCAAGCAGTACACACCTCAGCAAGAGTATTTGCAGGGACTGGGGACACCTTAGGTGGCACTTTCAGAAGGCATTATTTAGTACAAGGACCTTGAATTCTCCTTTGCCATCTAAAACCTGAGAAGAAGGGAACATAAAATACAGACCCAAAGAGTATCCGTTTCTGCTTGCTGCCTGTCCATGTGAAACGTTTCAGTTCCTCTGGAGCCAGCATCATCCCACTGTCTGCTTGATAATCCTTGAAGAAAAAAGAAAGATGCAGTCCTGTTAGGTATTAACTATTTTACTAAGGACTCAGTTCCTCTTTGGTCTGATTTACAGCGTCCTTCTGGTCATTGATACTGAGACAACTCTAGGAGACAGCAGCTCTGTGCTGCTGGAGGTGCTGCAGTGCACAGGTCATGGTAATGCTGCCTTTCCAAACCACCTGTGCCTTGGAGCGCAGCAGACAGGTCATGTTAATGCAGATCCAGGGTGCTTGAAGAAAAGTGTCTGCTTGCAGTCTGAGGCTCTGGCCAGCCACCAGTTCAACCCTGTGAGGACCACTGTGCCTTTCCCACCTCCTGCTGCTTAATGCATTCTACTGGGTCACTAAAAGCTTGTCCCAGCCTCTCGCCCATGCCTGTCCCTACCAGGATTGGGTGTGTGTCCCATTGTTAGACATGGCTCGTGCTTGTCCATCTGATAACAGGACTTGTTCCTACCAGGGACCTCTGATGGAAAAGGGACTCACCATCCTCCTTTATGCACTACTTTTCAGATGAAAATGCAGATCCAAGGGATTTTAAGTGTCTCTCACACACCAGTGGGGTTCAGGTGGGACTGTGGTAGCTATACCTTGCAGACCTACTGGAACTGACCACGTCTTGTCAGGGAAGGAGTGTTTGCAGCCCATGAAATGGCCAGCAAAGATCTCCCACCCCAATTTGTAGGGCAGTGGAATAACCTCTTGTTGCAAGTACAGCTAATTCTGCACCTTGTATCAGTTAGAGCTGACAAAGCAATAACCCCATCCTGATTATCCCTGTATAAATCTGTCACGTAAAAAAAGAGAAATACATGGCGTATAATTTGGCCCAGGAGTCACTTACATTAAATACAAGCGTTTTCTTCATGGGAAGCTCTTCAAATGTCTTTATGCTCTGTGGGGGGTTTATTTTGAAAGTGTTTATGTATCTGTTTAACAAGAGAAGAAAGACAGTTTTTGGTGAGAGTGTGTAAGTGCACAAGCAGGAAGTGTTGGGTATTTCTCTGTTTCTTCAGGCAGTTCTCAGCTATCTTTGAGGTAGGTCATACAAAAGGGATTTGTTAACCAGATGCCACCCAAATCTCACTCCCCAGTTCCGGGGTAGTACACATAGCTGTGCCTCTCATGGGGCCTGAACACTGTGACCTGCAGGTCCCCCTGGGCAGAGGCGCTCCAAAGAGCCACAGCAGTGGATGAGTCTGGTGGGACATTGAGGCCATCTGTGGGCTGTCTCTGCGTGTTTTGTCCCACCCAGATCCAAACTGGGCTGTGCAGAGAGCCTATCACTCCCGACAAACACAGTACTAATCTTGTTTATCTCACCTGACACTTTCAGTGCTTCCACAACTTGAGCTTGCAACGGGAAAATTTTCATTGCGCAAAGGATCAGATGAAGGGGGTGACCCACTTTCTGTTGTAAATATAGTGCTGAGGGGTATGTAGTCTTTACCTTCCTAAATGCAAACCAGAAATGAAAGCGTTATTCCTGGGTCCACGTGGCCAGTTGCCCCTGCCTCGGTGACAGCACGCGGTTGGGACATTAATACCTGCTGGACACTTGCTTGCAGCAGGTCGCCCAGCTTTTTCACCAGCTCGCAGAACCATGGCCTGTCACTGGGATTGTTCTGCCAGCAGTCCAGCATGATTTGGTAACTGAGGACAACAGCAAAGTGAGCACATGGTGGGGTTACAGCTCTGTTCGATTCAAGGCAGTGCAGTCTTTGACAGCTTGTCATTGATTGACAGACATAGATAGATAACTTGTCAATCTGCTTGGTTTTACAAAGATTCTAACACCATCGAGGCCTCTTCCCAAAAGTAAAGCAGTAAGCTTCCCACAAAAAAGGAAAACCTTTCTGCAACACCCCAGAAGACTACATCAAAAGGATAATTCAGCCAACCAGTCATACTTCCTTTTTTTCATTCCTAATTAAGCATTAAACCTTTGTATTAAACATCTATTAACTGGTGATGTTTAAGTTAAGGTATCCTAAAGGCATCCTAAGATGACTTATATGGATGTGTCACTTCCTTGTATTGGTTGAGCCGAGCTTTCCTTCCTGCAATAAAATATGTGGAAGAGAAAAAAAAAAAAAAANCTACTGTCATTAGGATAATAAAATTAGTCAATGGGCAATACTCCCAGATAGGCATGGCTGGCTTGCATCCTTTCCTTCTGCTAGAACTATTTTTTGGTGAGTGTTGCTATTTAGAGTCATGACATAGCACTCGGGAAGGCACCAAGACACCAAGGTATTTTGCCTCCAGTGGTAAAATACCCTGGACATGTTCGTCATGGTCCTCAATGATTTGTGTCACAGGGTGAACGTTCACTGTGCTGCATGTGCCTCCCCAGGCAAGGTGCTCTGTCCTGATCCACCTTGATCTCCAAAAAGGTGTTGGCCACGTGAGACTGCACCTGAAGGCAGGGAGCGGGGAGTGACGGCTGACATGGCTGTGGAAGGACTCAGACAATCCAGGTGGGGAGGCCGCGGGTCCCCGTCACCTTCCCCTCCCATCAGACACAGTGTACAGGAAAGGGTGGATCCTCATTGCCCGAGTGATTGCAAGGAAGCCTCCACTGTCACTTCCTAAGTCAAGATGATGTTAATAATGTCACATTCCTCCAGCACTTATTTCTGTGCATGTCAGTAAATACTAAACCTGGCAAGGAATGACCTTCCTCCTCCTCCTCCTTGCTCAGCTCCTCTCAGAGCACAGCCCTGGTGGTGCACTGGGCTTAGGTCCTTGTTGCCCCCTGCTCTTTCCTACCCTAAGGGAGAGCCTGGGGCCAGGGTGGGGGTGCACAAGAAGATACCGCTGCAGGATTGGGTTGTTTTTCCTTAGGCTGGCACAGGGTACTTTTAGAGACCTGGAACATCATCTGCAGGGCAGCCCAGGAGGGCAGTGGTACACAAGGCAAGCAAAGGCGTCTTACATCTCCTCGGTCGCTTGCTCCGGGGCTCGCATTCTTGTGCCCTCCTTCAGCCTGCTGCAGAAATCCTCGTCTATTTGGACTCCGGGGTAAGGAGAGGCACCTGGAAGTGACATTGGGAGAATAGACTCAATGCCTTGAGTACCTGTGACCTGGCTGTGGCCCTGTGCATCTCCCTCAAATGCTTGGGTGTGCATCATCAGGTTGCAGAGCTGGGGATCAGGGGGTGCCCCCCTGCAGGGTCTGGCCCCGCTGGATGCCACAGGCACGGAATTACTGCTGGTTGTGCTCCAAGCCCCAATCTTTGGGGGGGGGGGCAAGATCAAGACCACAACTATTGGTGGTGCTTTCCTGGCCTGAATAGAAAAAATGTACATGAATTTGATTTGAACACTATCTCTTTAAAAGCCTTGATCTTTCTATTGTTTGGACTACTCCAAATTGTAGTGAGCACAATATTAGCAAACCCCAAATGCCCAAAATCACCGTGAAAAAAATGGAAGTAATTGTTTTGAATCAGATCACAGAACATCTGCATTGTTTTTCTATTTTCTGTGTTTTTCAGATGCAGCCTGATTGTGTTGTTGGTATTTTTTTTTTCTGTAGACAAAAAAAAGCCAGGAAAAGAAAATGAAAGGGAAAAAAAGGACCTTTCATAGAGTCAGAGAGTCACCAGGTTCAAGGAGCTGGGGCTTTAAGAAAAAAAATAGCAGGTATTATGAGGCTAACCATAAAATCACAAGAGTTGGCAGGCTGACTAACTACGTGTATTTAAACTAATAAATGATTGATTGTCCTGAGAATTGTATAGTATTGTTTCCTCTGCTGTTCGCTTTTTTGTCAACCTCTGTGTTGAACTCAATTAAGATTCTTCTATTCTGACAGTCATTGTTGTTCCCGCTCAGTGTACATCTTGTATCCTGCCTTTTCCACATGAAAGAAATGAAAAAAAAGGCTTCACTGGGTTTTAATTTCAGATTGCATGCTCTAGTTCATCCTGCGGCATCAGTGCAGATGCTTTTTGCCTGCTGTGTCCAGTAGCCTGGATGAGGAGGATGCTGGATCCCTCTTGGGCTGGGGGGACCTCCTGGACTCGGGCTGGAAAGGGAGGTGACAGAATCTGAGACATGCAAACAGTGGGTTTGGCTCCCTTGCTCCCACAAGAGGAATAAGAAGCTTCTGAGAGAGCACACAGCTCATGGCACTCTGTGTCTTGAATGCTGTCTGAGGCACAGGTGGTGGTGCCTTGGTCTTGGGCAGCTGATGACCCAGAATCACAGTTCTGTGTTATCCCACAGGGTTCCACATTCAATTAAAATGCTTTAAAAAGTTGCCTGATTTTCCTGGCAAGTGCCATCAGTCAGACAAAGCACTGTGACTGCTCTGGCTGTGCTGCCCTGCATCCTCTGCCAAGGCTTTCTACAGGAAAAAGTGGGAAGCTTAGGTTTTGCCCACGGCAGAAGTAGGTGGTAAAGTTCTCAGATATCTGTGCTATCCTTTAAGGCTTTCAGCTTGGCAAATGAGCTTTCAATGCTCTTAAAAGCACCAAAATTTCTAGTTCGCAGGGGCATGATAATCCCTCTGCCTCTGATTTAGGATTTCCAAAACACCTGCCAAAAGATCATTGAAGATAATGGGTATTTTCCCCAAGCTGCAATGCCCACTCCTGTCAAGCTCCTGGGGTGCAGAGTTAACATACCCAAGGAAAATATCTCCCACAGCAAGACCCCATAGGACCACACGTCGCTTTTTGTATTGTAGATTTTATCAAATATGGATTCAGGAGCCATCCACTTGAGAGGAAGTCGAGCCTGGAGTAAAAGGGACAAATCTGACCATTATTTTCAAAGCCTGAAAGATTTTAATCGTAGATGAATCAGCCATATATTGTTATGTAAATAATTACTATTCAAGCAGGAACCTGTGGGATTTCCTTACAGGCAGTCAAGATAAACCCACACTCATTCATGCACTTAATAAATTGTTGGAGTAAAAGACTCTTTTTAAAAAACATGTGGCACAAAACACAACACATTAGAAACCTATGACCAAGCCTTTTCTTTACAGGGATGTCGGAATGTCTAGGAGCAGAGGTCTCTTGCCAGCATCTTAGAGACAGGGCAGAAAGCTCTACATCCAAGCACCAGCCATTCTACGATGATGCTGGAGATGTTCTTGGGGATATTTTCAGAGCCAGAATTGCAGGAGCACATCAGCAAGCCTTAGAGCCCCCTCAGCACAGCTCATTAGGGTCTCCTGAGAAGTACCAAAGCTATGTAAACATTCCCCAGCTAATTTGCAATGCTGTAAACCCTGGAAGCTACTTACAGATGTGGGAATAGCTAGCAGGTGAGTGAGACCTCCAGAAAGAGACTCTCTGCATGGCATCAATGCCCACACCAAATTCCCATGGCATGAGTGGGTGCAAGCACAATTTGCTGGCCCAGCCCTTCACAGCAGGGCTGGCAGGGCACTCCCTGTCTGCTCTCTGCAGCGGGGGCAGAAAAACACCGAGTGGGTGCTGGAGGAGCAAGTCCTGCTCAGCTGCTCGAGGCACCACGCACACGGCTTAGCACTGGCATGGGAGCACTGGGAGGTACACACCTTCTTTTGGAGGGACTGTTATCCTTGAAGGAAGTTTATGGATTAAGGGGGTTACAGTGAGCCAGCCAAGAAGTGTCTAAAAAACCTATGTATTTACAGGGCAAAGCAGTTAGCATGTCTAAGCCTTATGCCTGAGGATAGAAATGCTTCCCAGACCCACCACACATCTGGACAGCTGATCTTCACATAAAAATCATGACAAGTTTTGAGCTCTTGAATTTGGGAAATGTGAATGTCTACAGGACGTTTTGGTGGACAGTTTGAATTGACATGTTAAAAACATTTGGGTAAATAAACAGCATCTTGACTCACATCTCCTTTTCTCACATAATCAGGATTCTTATAAATATCTCTTGCGAGGCCAAAATCACAGATCTTCACAACATTGTTCTCAGATAAAAGGATGTTTCTGGCTGCCAGGTCACGATGAATGCACTATAATAAAACAGTTTCACAATCAAACTGCATTTCCTTACTCCTGCCCACAAATTTCCTGTCTCCCATATCCTTTAAATTATTATTATTATTNTTGCCTGCAGTTTACATGATGTTACTGTAAACAATGGTAATTATTAAGAAAAAATTACCAAGTCCAGAAAGTGACAGATTTGTAAGCCCTTTGACATTTGCAGGGAAAGAGCTGAATCATTTGGAGCTCCCTAATATATGTTGAAATTAAGGAAAAACCTACCACACCCAAAAGATCTTCCCCAAATGAATGAGCTTGACCCACTGCCTTCAGTCATGATCCTGTGTTTATGGACCGTGGATGCTTGGATAAACACAGTTATATTTATAATGCCAAGAGGAAAACGGCTCTTCCTTTGGGACCTCTCCCAAGGAAGGTGACACTAAAATGTAGACATGATTTCACCTCTGAATCCTGTCCTTCTACAGAGAAAAACCCTCAGTGCAAAACTCACCTTTCTGGAGGAGAGGAACTCCATGCCTCTGGCCACCTGAAAACTGTAAGAGATCAGGTCCTCCATAGTGAGGGGCAACTTGTACAGGTCATCAGCATCTGCAGAGGTGGAAAGCAGGGTTTGTTACAAAGATAGCTCACAGGCAGATGTTTTCACCCTTTCTTACAGACCCCATAATTCCCATAAAGTCAGTCTTCATGGAGGTCAGATACTGTCATTGGAAACAAAAATAGTGCTTGCTTTACACCCTGTGCTTTGGACACTGCTGTGTTTTCCCCAAAGATAAGGAGCAGTCAGAAGGAACAATCACACATTTTCCTGTCAGATTTAGTAACCCTGGAAATAATCTTTTTTTAAATCTTCTACCCTCTGGACATGACCCTCTGAGCATCTCCCACGGATGTTTATTAGGGTGATAAATGAGGAAAAAAATTTCAGGGATTCACAGTATGTTGTAAAAATATCACAGTCCATGTAGGGACAGGAAGGAATTAATACCTACCCTCCTCATCCTCCTCCACATCACTTAGACTTTTATCTTCCTGGAACCCAGAGCTCGCAAAGCTGTCGCTGCTGGTGACACTGGCCAGCCTTTGTTTTTTGCTTTCCACTGGCTCAATATCCTTCTTCTCTTTCATTGGCTCTCCCTGCAGAGAGGAGTCCTTCAAACAAAAAGAGGAGAAGAGGTACTACATCAGAGCACTGGAAAGGGTGGGAGGAACCAAGTCGGACTGCTGTTGCCTTTCTGCCGGGCTAGTGAGCTATGGCGTGGGTGGTCACATCTCTCAGAGGCAGGGGTGTCCAGTGCCACTGTGGCAGGCAGGGGCTGGTGGCAGAGCTGTGCTCCACCAGGTTGTCATCCCCAGAGGGCAGAAATCTGGTGGCTAGGGAGCACGAGCTCATGATTTTGGGGTAACCAGGGCAGTGGGCTACCTTTGCCCAGTGAGGATTTGCAGAGTGTATGGATGGACCTGTTTGCTGGGCTGTGGCTCATCTCAGCCTGAAATGAGATATTTGAAAGGGCCCATTTCTCTCCAGCAGACAGAGAAGGAACACGAAGTAGCAGGCTGGGAAGGTTGTGCCCACAGTGGAGGTATCCCAGACCTCTCAAACATCAGTTTTTGGTCCCAACCTGCTTAAGACATCTGTCTCTATTTCCCTGCACAGGGTTTGGTGTGGGCTTGTAAGCCCTTTCCATGAGGAGCAAGGGCACTTGGTGTTTGAAACAGAGCTGCTGTTGGAAGAGACTACCTCTTTTCAATGCCTGTATCCAATGCTTTCTTCTTATGGCCAATCATGTGATGGTTTAATGGGACACATGCAACACAGTTTGGAAAATGCTCTCTCACTGCCACCTGTAGTGCAGCCTGGCTGCCTGGCCATACTCTTGCTCCCTCTTACTTTTCCTCTTGTCCTGCAACCATCTCTATTCTCTGTGCATGCTGGTGCAGAGCCAAACTTCCACCTCCTTCCTGCCCAGGCAGTCTTCCCAAGGGTGCCAGAGCATGGGTGTGGGAAGGGAATATGGGAATGACTCCGCTCAGCATGGACCCTGCCCAGCCATACGCCCTGCTGTGCATCCGACTCCAGCGACCGCATGTTGGAGGAGCCAGTTTCTGTGTCTCATGTGGAGTAAAACATGGACAGCCTTGGGAACAGACACTCAGCAAAGGCCTTTTAGAGGGGAATGTCCTCTAGAGTGGGCCCTCCCACAGAGTTCTCCCAAAAAAATCCCTGAGATGCTGCTGAGCTTTTGGCACAGCTGAGCTGCAATTCTTTATCCAGGATCTCAAGTCTCATGTCAGAGCCCCAAATCCTTTGGAAGATTTTTTTTCTGGAACAATTTGAATTTTCTGGGACATTTGGATATAGGTTTGTAATAAGAAGCACATCATGAATTTGATTCAGAGGGCTGTGGGATGTGAGGACAAGACTCTAATCTCTTTTCCTCTAGGTAGCTCCTCTCACACAATAAATCTCTGTATAAATGTCATGTAAATCTCTGAATATTTAAGTGTCTTGGGACATGAGATTTAATTGGTATTATCTTGTTTGTGCTCCCAGCAGTACAGAAATAAGTGGGCAAAACCACTTCCTTTGGCTTTGCTGACCTCAAGCTCACCAGAAATGGGTTCATCAGAAGCAGGGCAAGAGCATGTGGGGACACTTTGGATAGGATTCACTTCCCCTTGCTGTGGATGGCTCCAGCCAAATTAGTCACAGCAGTTTCCTTGCACAGTCAGGGAGAGAGAGGTGAATCCTTTCTTGGCACAACACATCCCACACCAAATATTAATATAGGTCAGGTGAACTTCACGCAAAAGTCATTTCTCTCCTTTGGTAGAAGAGAGTCTGAGGAGACCAGCTCAGAGCTGACATCTACATTACCAACACTTACATCAGGTAAGATGAACCCTACCAGGACCATCTGCCTCCTCACCTTGTTAGGGCAGAAAAGATTCCTTTTGCTCTTCAGATAGTTTGATAAATTCCCATACTTGCAGTATTCAACAATCACCATCAGAGGCCCTGGGCAATAAAATAAATAAATAAATACATAAAAAAAAGCATTTTGAGCAGCATAAAGCAATAAAAGGTGGCATCAGTTCTGAGAAAGAATCTTTCATGCCCATAACTACAACTTGAGTCCAGAATAATTGGCAACATGTCTTAAGAACTAGAAGGCTGCATGAAGGACACTGGACATTATCAAAACAATACTGCTTCTGTAAATTAGGGCGGGGCCAAACTTTTGAAAGCCAGGTCTTGAATCTGGGTCCTGAGGGATGCTCTCTCTCCTCTTTGGGCAGTTCAGACTGGAGTCCCACAGCCCACACACACTTGTTGAACTAAAATAGGTGATATATCTAAAACAAACAATCTCCCATACTGGTCTTTTGATTTTCTTAGTGTAATATAATGAAGGAATTTACAACAGCTGCATTGTGATTCATAGTTCAGGGCCAGCAGCTGATATCCCTGGTTCCCAGCCCTTCCAGATCATGTTTAACTTGAGCTTGAGCAGTGGAGTGAGTGAGAGATAAAGGACAGCAAGTGGCATGTTCCTAAGTTCACACTTCATATATTAATACTAAAAGAGAGTTTAAAGAGAGGAAATATTTAATCACTTCATTAAATGACTAAAAATCTCTTATGCTTTTCCTTTTTCCTTTTTTTTTTTTTTAGCAGCTACAGGATAAGTTCGAATATAAAAGTTACTAACTTGACCTCTGGATGAAAAGGAACATGGGTCACTGGCTCTTATTGGGAGAAAATCCAAACCCATTTTCAGAGCACTGCAGACTTTTTTACCTCCATTTTTTGTGCAAGCTCCTAACAAATTCACAATGTTGAGATGATGACCAATGTGGATGAGGATTTTCAGCTCAGTCATCAGTGCTTTGTATTCACTTGCTGTGGCCCCTTCTGTAAATACAAAATAAAAAATCAGTGTGAAAAGGCAAAGTACTGGTCCTGCTGAGCTTTACCACTTTTCGTTACTTTCTATTGAAATAATTTCCATTACTGGATGTACTTCTTGTATTGATGTTCTCTCTCTATTCCTCCCTGCTCAGCATCCTCTTGGTTGCAATTAAACCCATAAAAAGAGTCAAGCACTCAGCTTCCTCCCAGTAGACCCTATTATATTTAGAACGGAGAGAATTTTTTTCTTACATGAATGGTTCTGACGTTTCAGCCAAAAAATTGAAAGAACAAATAAAAAGGGATTTCAAGATTATAATTAACTCTATCTAGAATTCGTTTCATTTGACCTGACTTCGGCTATCTAAGGGTTATATTCTTGCCTGAACTAATCAACATCTTAAGTGGTCAGTGGCAAGAGCAAAGTATTTCCAGAAGCTGGTGCAGCCATCACATTTAGCCATCTGTATAAGGGAAAGATGAACTACCCCCGGGTGATCCCTGTCTGGTTCTGTTCATTATGCAGGAAGCCTGGAGAGAGACCAGGGAAGTTAATATTAATTGGTTAAAGTGAAGTGACTGCATCCCACCCTTACCAGTCATGGCCAATAATAATAGGAATGACATAAGAAGTCCCTCAAATAAATCCCAAACATTCTATTTAGTGTTGAGTGAAAGTTTTCATTCCTCCTGAGCAAATTTTTTTCCTGCAGAATTTAATTTTCTAAGGAAAACAAGAAAAAAACCATATTGCTTTGCGTAGGCCCAAAAGGAGTTTTTCAGTTTAGTGACACCAAGAGCAAGAAGAACTGTCCTGTGCAAATACCCTCAAGCTAGGTCTTAAAGGGATTGGTTTCAGCATCTGGATGGAAACAGTTTTTCTTGGTGTCCCAGACAAAGCTTGTCTTCCACTTGGTGATCCGCTATTTGCTTGTATGGGTGGTGACACTTCCCCTCCACCACATGGGAATTCTGTAATGATAAGGCCTATGAATGACTGCAGAGTTCCTGGATAATCTAGTGAGGACATAAGGAATGAGGCAGATCTGCCCATGCTTTAGGTGAGATGCTAAAGATACCTACGGAAGATCTGGTCACCACTGGCTCTCTGCATTGTCAGCAGCGCTGGACAAGGACTCAGCTCCCCGTATGCAGGAATCTGCCCTAGGATAGGATGAACTCTTGTCTTGTTCCACTGCCAATGAAGGGCATTTGAGTGACCAACTCAGATACAAGCATCTACTCTGCACATGCACATGTGAATCCCACCAGGAAGACTTCTCGTAGCTGCTGTCTGCTCCCATCTATTCCAAGAGCACCCACTGCTGCTTGGTGGTGCTGGCTGGCACAAGAAGCCTGCTGATGTCCATAAAGAAACCCTGAACCCAGCAGTCCACTCCAAGGGCTGGAATAGACATCTCCTGATAAATGGTAAGTAAGCATATGTGAAGCTGGGAGCCACTGACTAAGACTTGTTCATTCAAACTATTCCCCAACAGAGTCAACCGAGAGCATCAGGGTTCCAAGCCATACTGGCAGAATAGGGGATGTGTCCTGGCAGAGAAACAACACCAAAAGGATGAAGACAGGGATTAAGACAGATAAGCAGTGCAGCATAAACTCTTGGAGCAGTGCAAATAAAAAGCCTGCTATGATTCTTACACACATAAAGAAGGGAAAGTTAAATACACAGGAGGGATGCCACCAGGTCTCTAGGAAATTCAATCCCAGCTGCTGCAGGCTATGACTGAATAACATCCTGTTTGCTAACGTCCCAAGCGCCCTCCTCAAATTAATGAAGGGCTTTTGTCCTTTCTGCTCCAATGAGAAAGGTGTCAGTGAATAGCTGGGCAATGATTTTACTTTCAGATGAGCACTGGTGTATGAACAGTGCTGGCAAATCCATTGCACAACCTGGCTGTCAGCATCCTAAGCACCGTGTGAAGAGCCTGCAGCCAGTTCAGAGGGGACGCACCTGTACAACACCATTAAGATTTAAACTGCTCAATGTGTTTAGCTTAAAAAAGGGCCTTTGTGAAGAAAAATCATTATAAAATCTAATGGTGAAGGTTAGAATGAGATGCAAAAGTCAGGCATATGCAAATGAGACATAAGGCATCTGGTTTTAACAGTAAGATGATCATTCCTTGGAATGAATGGCCAAGGAAAATATGAAAGCTTCTATCCAAATATCTCCACATCAAGGTGGATACCTTTTACTTCAGCTAAGTTTCATTTACAGCATTCAGGATAGGGTCAGTCTAGCATAGTGGTATGACTTTTTACTGAGAATGCAATTTTTTATTTCATAGTTCTGCTATTTCATTTGTGGTGGACCTGAAACTTGATTTGTGCACATTTTGAAGGCTTCAAAAAGTTATTGTGGAAAGCTTTTGCTTTTGGCAGAATTGTATAAAAATGCACCACTAAATAAGGCATTGTTTTTTCCAATGCAGCTTTGCAGCAAGATACCTTTCAGCATTTTCACAGCAACTATTCTGCATGTTGGTGATTTCCTAATTCCAAAGGCAGATGCTTGTACCACCTTTCCAAAAGCTCCATGTCCAAGAGACTTTCCTGTAGAGAAAATAAAGTGGAGAGATACACTTAGTAAAAAAAGGAATCCTGTCAGCAAATGGCTTCATAGATCATGAACTGAAAAATGTACTTTCCAATGAGTCCCACAGGTATATTTCCAACATATAGCTGGTTTAGGTTTTTTGATTTGTTGTTTTTTTTTAAAAAAAAAAAGTAAGCAGTCAAACTAGAAGACAGAGTCATCAGAGGGAGCAAGTGATAGGAGTGAAAATGCCACTAAATGAATGCAACCATTTACTGGAGGTTCACTGGCTTCAAACTTGATTTTTTCAGCCTAATTCTGCCAGAGATAGATTGTGCTCCTCTTCTTCCCTGATCATGGTGCACCATGCAGCAGCCTATGGTGCTGCCAGTTACGTCCTTAATAACAGAGACCCTCTTTGACAATGTATTCACATGGACAGGTCTGGCTGCCTCTGCCCTGCTACAGAGGCTGTCAAGGCTTGGTCAGGGAGATCTTGTCAACACATCAGCTAGCAGTAAGTTTTATTTCCAAGTTACTATTTTCAGATTGCCTTTGTGCTTCACCTTCAGCAGAACCCAGCTACTAAAGTGTCTAACAGGAGTATGGCAGCAGGATCTGCGGTGTAGAGAAGAGCAGAAAATAAGTCAGCTTTTCATATAAAAGCAAAGGATAACGTGTGCCATATATTTATTTCTCAGACAGCACATGTGACATGGCCATCTCCACAGGACAATTTCCTATTCCTATGATGAACACCTGTTTGACTAGCTCTCACTTGGACATGTATCTTGTTGGTTATCTGAGTGAGAGCTGAATCCCACTCAGATCCCACTTGCAAGCACAGAAAAGGAGCTGCTGTCTGTACATATTCAAATCAATACTTCCTTTTACATGCGTATATTGTATCTAAACTGTAATTCTCAGTATGTCTTTCATTAGAAGCAAATATCATACCTTACTAAAGCAATGGAAACGTGAAGTGGAATATGCTAAGCCAGAAAAATCCCAGAAAATTATTTCCACCCTAGATGTGCAAAAGTGTTGTCATTTTTTTACATAAAATTAAAAGCACAAAGAACTTGATCTACAAAATCACTTGGTTTGTGAAGGGCTTAGTGTTTGATAGAGAAATACAGATGAATCAGTGTGTGTCTAAAAACCTACTGTCACCTTTTCAGTTACTGCACATAGATTCTTAATTCAGCAGACATATAAGGGAAGCATCATTAAGACTCAGGTCTCAGTTTTCTTAGTGGATTGATGTTTTCAGTCCTTGATGTTTTCAGTCCTTAATGTTTTGACTGTCCATGGTTTCTACATGAAGAACTTGCAGTTTGCAGTCCTAGAAAACCCATCATACCTTTGTTTAATCCATAGCTTTAATCTGTTTCCATCACTGCTAATTCACTTCCCACATTGTGATAAACCACTTAGTCACCACTTGGAAAACACACCGGCTCATAAAGCTGCGCAAAGCTGCTAACCTTTCAGAAAGGAGAACGAGCACTGGAAACAGCACTTCCTTCTCTAAACAGCGGTGTGATTCAATGGGAAATTGTAATAACACTCGTCTTTGCTGCTCTGCTATTGTTTGTACAGTGCTGAGTGGTAGCACAGGACAGGGCTGCTTTAACTTTTCAGCAAGTAGCTCAAAAACTCCACAGTTTAGTATGCAATTGTGGCTATGGCTGTTCTTGCAAAAGTCCCTTCTGTTGACATACAGAGTAACTACAAAATTATTAAACAGAGGAATATTAAGTTGCCCAACCATCTGAGCAGTCAGTTTGTCAGAGCCTTTGAGCAGCTACCCTGGATGTGTTTGGGGTAATGCTCAGGTATGTCATGTTGCAGCATTTAGATCCAGACCAGTGAAGCAAAGTGCTCTACTTAAGTTTTCCACACTTGACTTGGGTTTACTGGGCTGCTCAGAACCCATTAAAGTGAACATACACCTCAGTCAAGGAGTTTTGGATCGGGAGAGTTTCATTTCAGTCCCTTTTTAGCGGGGTCCTTCAAACATGTCAGTTGCTGGACCTGGAGCATTAGCAAAGAGCACTTGCAGACACTGCACCCCATGTCTGTGGGAAGGCACAGGCTTGAAGGTGTGTTCATTTCTTGTGTTCTTTGCCATTGTTTGAGTCATCTGGTTTTTCCCCAGATAGGTGTTTCCCATGTAACATTCCCCCTATGTTACACAGGACAGCTGTGCACGAGCAGGAGAGTGGGAAATGCTGTGCTCGGTGCCAGCGCCGTGGGCTGGCAGTGCACAGGAGGAGTGGGGCTCAGGATGGCAGCTGCCACCACGTGTGTGACACTGCGCTGGAGCCAGCTACCACACTCCCCTGCATCCCACTGTGTCACCTCTCCAGACTGGGAAGGTCAAGCCCGAGAGTAAGGGGAGAAACACATGATAGCTAACACAGTGTGTTGTCACCGACCACACTGACAGTGATTTATAGCACCAGCATTTTTCTGCCTAATGAAAAGATGACATTTTACTCTCAGTGAGACTCATCTATGCTGAATGTTAATTACCCTGACTTCAGTGATGCCCATATGAAATTCCCTGTAATGTCTGTACCCCTTACACATGAAGGGAGAGTCCTGTTATATAAGCATTGCTTCACAGCCGTGGGCTGTTTGTATGCATGTTGGAGGAACACACAGCAAAAGAGATGTGGGCTGAAAGGAGAGACTTCTTTGCAAAAGTTATAATAAATATGTGTCCTGGAGGATAAGTAGGTGGAAAAACAGTCACATCAGATACTGAAAGGGATTGCATTTCTAAGTAAAAATATTTTTTTAAAAACCACAGAAGCACATTTTGTGTTTGTGAGACACTAATCCTCAGAGACTGCCAAGGTTACTCAAAGACTGAGCCAACTGCCATGTAAGCAGGACTTACACTGAGCTAATCTCACACACTGGACATACACAACTTCTTCAAATCTGGTTCTCATTCATTGTCAGCATTCTTTATTTGTTTACACCAGTTCTTCCACTTTTAACTCATACTCTGGTCATTGTTCATCACCTCTGGACTCCAAACACTAACCCTGCAAGGCATGGGTTTTTCCTTGGTATTTACATTCCATTTCTGTTTGTTTCTTTCCCAGTGGTCACATTGTCTGCACATCAAGCTCTTGGTCCATCGTTGTAAGAAAATTGTTTGAAGATTGAAGTCACTCCAGCACAAGGTTCTAGCGTTCCCAGAATTATGTATGACAATTATAAATCAAGAACAATGTATTTCAGCTGTGCTTATCCACATCTGGCCACCTTGTGTCTTCTGGCAGGCAAATTAAGTGTGATCCTAATTTTGCACATGTTAACCAAGCTCTGTCCCTGATACCCGGGAGACAGGAGGAATCTGTTACAGCTCCTAACTAAAATGCAAGGATTTTCTAGGCCTTGCTGTAGGACAAATGTAATGCATGCCTGAAAGAACAAACAGCTCTATAGCAACGAGGCTGAGCTTATCACTGACATTTTAATGTTGACCTTCTTGCTGAAATCTGTGTGGTTTCTGGAGGGATTCATCAACTTCAGAATAAGGTTGCTTCCCCCTTCCCCCCTCATCAGCCCCACACTAGGCTTAATAAGGAATGGTCCCAAACCCATGCCTTTTTCTGGGACATCTACAGGGGAGCTGACTGTAGGCTTAACATTTTCAAGGATACTTATTTATTTATGTGTGGACTTGCATGTCACATTCTTGCACTTTATAGTGCAATAACACAATATTTATAAAACTGCAGCACAGAGGGAAAACAAGGAGATTGTGCTGGAAAAAGAAGGGGAGGGAGAAACAGGAAGGGGTGCAGGATGGATTGAGAGGACCCATTTCTGTGCAGGATTTTTTCCAAGAGGCCATGTTGAAGAAAGGGAAGAACACCATAGAATATCCTGAGTTGGAACAGACCCACAAGAATCATCCTTGTGGATGATCCTGGCCCTGGACAGCATAATTCCAAGCACCACACCATGTGTCTGTGAGTGTTGCCTAGATGCTTCTTGAACTCTGTCAGGCTTGATGCTGTGACCACTTCCCTGGGGAGCCTGTTCCAGTGCCCACCCACCCTCTGGGCAAAGAACCTTTTTCCAATATCCATCTAAAACTCCCCTGACACGGCTTCAGGCCATTCCCTCGGGTCCTGTCCCTGGTCACCAGAGATAAGAGATCAGTGCCTGCCCTTCCTCTTCCCCTCATGAGGAAGCTGTAATTGCAATGAAGTCTCCTCTTTACTTCTCTCCTCCAGGCTGAACGGATCAAGTGACCTCAGCTGCTCCTCAGACCCTTCATCATTATTATAGTGAATCACCGAAATTACAGTAAATGCCAAAGGTCGGGCTCCTGAGTCTAGAGAGAGAAATATCGAAGTTGGCAGTCTGATTTGGAATACTTTGGCTGCTCTTTTTGTGTCATGTTTTAAGTAGATCAGTTTCCAAAACACAGACTGCATCATTCTTGTCTATATTCTCCTTCTGTGGCCAGGTGGCCAACTTAATAGATGAGGGAAAGGCTGTGGATGTTGTCTACCTGGACCTTAGTAAAGCCTTTGTCCCCCGTCTCCCACAGCTTTTTCCTGGAGTGAACAGGTAGATTTGTCATGGTTGGACTTCATCTTAAAGGTCTTTTCCAACCGAAATGATCTCGTGGGTCTATTTTCATTTTCCTACATGAAGTCCAAATATGCATGTGAAAAGTCAAGTAGACATGGTCAGTCAGTCCTAAAGGCTGTAATTCATCCACAGACCAGTGCTCTCAGTGTGGATCAGATCACACCAAACCTGGCAGTACATTGGGATGAGTGCCTAGAACACAACCAGCTCCTCTTTACCCATAGTTACAGATACATTTATTCAGTCAGTCCAAACTCTATATTAACTGTTCCAATATTACCTAGTTTTAGCCTTTCTCTTGCAATTTCCCACTTGCTGGCATCATAAGGTAGACGTTCACATTGCTCATCTAAGGGGACTTCATCGGGATCCATTATGATTGACAGGTAATGGTTGTTCTTCATTTCAGAGGAACGAGGCTAGAAAACAAAGACATTGCAAAATGAAAAAGAGGATTAGGGTATCTGTCAGCATCTTCTTGTTTGGATCAAGGACTCCAAGTTCATTCTGTTCACAAGGCTGCATGTTTCACTGCACAGTAGATGGTTTGGTTAAGCTGCCTTTGGCTTTTCTATATACTGAAAGAGTTATTGGATAAAAGCAACTCCTTCCTCTAGCTTTCCTTCCATGTGACATACAGTTTCTTCAATGGAATCCATGCGAGTCTCTATTAACATATGATGTTATGACTGTATATCTGTATAGTCAGGAGAAATACTTTCAGCAAGTGAGTAAACATTGCTGATAAAAATAACTTTCCTTCATGATTGTGCAAAGCAAGAAGTGGCCACATGCAACAGATGGAGTTCTGCCAGTGTTTATTTGTTCCATATATCCTGCAAAGATAGGTCATATGTGGTTAGAAATTGTGCAAGACAAGTCGTTGGGACACTGGACATTATACGCTTCACAAACTGCTGACAATTTTTTAGGATTTTTTATTTCTTTGGTATCATTTCTGAAAAATTTTCTCAAACCATTTGAGTCTGGAGGAATTTATAAAAAGCTGGACTCAAACACATAATTTAAAACATAAAATTTCAAATTAATTTGCCACTTTGGTTTCTCCTGAGCAAATGGATTATCCACTTCACTTGAGAAATATAAGGAAAAATGAATCTGATCTGAAAGTTTCCTGCAGTTTATCCATTTTGATGTGTATGTTCCTTCAAAGAGCATCAAGATTTCCATTCTAATCCACTGGATTTTTCTTGACATAGGAGTACTTATCTTTCTATAGAAAAGGTCTAGTGTTTGCCAAAATTTCCTGGCTATTAGTTGGAATTTATGGGAAATCTGCAGAACTGAACCTGAATGAGTTACTTTCCCTAAACTTGTGGAATTAGCACATGGACAAAGACATACAGGTACCACAAACATATGGATCTAACCACATATTCTCTTTTCTGTTATTTGCTTTAACTGCCTCCTAATACTTTCAGCTTCCCTCCTCTACAGCTCAAAAATATGTCCCTAATACCTGCATTTCCAGGCATGTTTTTTGAGAAGGATATTCCTAGCTGTGCATGCCTTGATTACAAACACAACTAGACAAAAATAACAGTAATTAACAACTGCTGTTCTAGTTGCTTTTTATCCTCCCCAAATCCATAAATTTTGTCCCAGGAAGGATACAGTGATGCTTGGGAAAAAGTCAGGAGGCTTAAAGCCTGGCTCCAAAACATCCAGTAAGTCTGGAATGGACATGGATAAGTGGGATATGAGTAGGAACAGAAACTTGTGTGGTGCTCCAGAAAGAGCATTTCTAGATAGAGATGTGTGTACCAGAGTGCTCCTACCCATCACATTAGAAGAGGTTTTCAGTGGACCCATCCTCAGAAAAAGCAATAGGAGACAGGAAAGTTCAGACAGTTTCCCACTATTCTTTCTTCAGCTGCACTCAATATCAAATTTTTGGCACAAATACAGACTTGAAGCAACATTTTCAATGACGAAAAATTGTTAAGGATATATGTCCCTGTGTGCATCACAGAGAGGCTGTAAGAAAATGTTCTTGGAGAGCATCATTTTTTCTCTGTTGTGGCAACATAATTTATATCTAAAATTTAATTCCAGACATAAATCTTTGAGAGTAAGGGTTTATAAGAGAAACCATAAACACAGACTAACACTAGCTGGAAAGGCTCATCTGGAAAGTTGCCTTAACATGTCATTTATTTGAAGTCCCTTGTTCTACAGTGATGATGATATTTTTATTGTCTTTTAACAATCTAACAAGTTTTGGTCTCATAAAAAAATAAAATAAAAAATATCTGCAACCCTTGCTACATTCAAAGCTTACTTTTTCCCAAGATTTGCTTCATCATTAATGTTGAGCATTCAGTACTGGTCCCTCTTGCCTTGTAATTTCTCTTACAGCTATAAAGTTTCTCCACAGCTTCAGCTGACCTCTGCTTTCCTTTCCCCCAAACTCCCACGCATTTCTCCTCACGAAAGCTTGCAGCAGTAAGAATGCAAGCAGAGTGACTGCTGCCATACCGCCCTGATTTGGAGGTCTGGTGCTGCTTTCCCATCAGCCAATAGAAGTTCTCAGTACCCAGCCTAAGATACCAGCAGGCCTTAATGCAGATTGCGATAAAATGGTCTGTCAGGCTGCAGAGGACCTTCAGCAACCATCCCTCAGCCAGCTGGGACATGTCCGGCTGTGGTGGCCGTGAGCAGATCCCTGTGGTGCTGCACTGTGCTGTGCTACCCATGGGTGTTGTGGGAGTGAGGAGAGGGGGGCATGCAGCCATTTCTCAGCTCATGTCTTGCAGTGCCCCAGTACCTTCCCTCAAATCCATCTGCTCCTACAGGTTACACTGAGATCTTCCTGCCCGACTGAGGAGTTGTCTTTTCTGCTTGGGAAAGCTGCTGTGGTTTACCTGCACACACCACGCAATGCAGACAGGGTGCTGTCAGCAAAAAGGGGTTTTAAACCATCACAATCAGCCTTGGACAAGAAGGGTCACCTGCAGGGGCAGTTAAATTTATCATGTTGGTACAGGGTCATCTGCTCTAGAAGCTGCACCATCAAAACTCCTTCAGGAAAATATCACTTTGGAAGTGATGTAATTATACCAGACACTGTGCAAACCAGACCCCAGCACATTCTGTGAAGATCTGTCATTCCCACTCACTCAGATCTTCAAAGACATTAGGATTCCAAACTCCCACAGTTTTTATAAGGGAATGAAGATGCCTTTGGTGTGAGTCAGGCACCCAAATTCTTGTGAGCCTCAGAGCCTTGTCCCCACTGGGGCTTTTCTTTCTGGCTTACTCATACGCAGCCTTGCAAGTCACAGTTCTCCAGCATCCATCAGCAGCCTGGTTATTGCGCCAGGAACAAGGGCGAGCAGTATCAAAGAATCATAGAGTCATGGGATATTCTGAGTTGGACAGGACCCACAAGGATCATCAAAGTTGAACTCCTGGCCTTGCACAGGACAGCCCCAAGAGTCATGCCATGTGCCTGAGAGTGTTGTCCAAACACTCCTTGAACTCTGGCAGACTTGGTGCTGTGAAAGTGAAACAGAATTTTTCATTGGTACACTCAGCAATCCCAGCAGCCTGGGAAAAATTTTCTGACATGAGCAAAGGGCTGCCAAGCAGAGGCAGGTGCCACAGGGAGATCCCTGTCTGTTCTTACCCGCTTCAGCTTGCGAATGAAGAGGGTCAACAGGAGCCAGAAGAGTGTTGCAGCCACACAGGTACAGGTCAGAGTTATCAACTCCAGGTTTGACCTCTCTGATATGCCTGGGAAAATCAAGTGGAAAACATATTAGAAAATGACCTGCAAACCAAGGGCACTTCATGTTTTTTTAATGCCATTAAAATAAAATACCAGGAAGGACCAGCTCTTTTCAATGGGGTATTAATCTCTGTTTGGACTGGCTCACAGAGCCAAAAAGAAAAGGTCTCCTGCAGCCTCAGGAGAGGACAAGGCTGCACAGAGGGGATGGCTCTGCTGGACCTTTCCCACAGGCAGCACAGTGGTGTGAGAGCTGCTACTAAGGTGCAGGAGAAGCTCCTGGGAGGGCTTGTGCTGGTAGGCACCAGCGTCTCCAAGTGGGACCTAGGGCATGTTGCAGTGCTGCTGCTTGGGGTTTGCTGTCCAGGACTTGATGCCTTTCCTTATCCACATCTCAGAGAGCTCTTCCCTGCTGATGGTTAAGCCCTGCAGCTTGTACCTCTATCCCAGACATGCTGTGAACCCTCCAGCCCCCACCAAAACCATCACTGGGGGTGACCTGGGGATTCTACTGGAGACTCATGGTGCTGCCAGCAGGAGTCCATGAGCTCTTCTTCCCATGGCTTGGATGGATCTGATCTGTCACCTGGGGGCTCAGCTCATACACAGCATAGTACCGGGGTCTTGAGCCCCCTTCCCACTGGGCAGAAACCCAGGGCATATGGCTCAGGCTCCCTCCAATCCACTGCTCCCTGGGCAGGCTCTGTGCCCTCAGGCCTCCAGCCAGTCACACCAGCAGCACATGGCCAGGCTCCCTGAGGGAGCACAGGACCTCCTCTTTGCCCAGCAGCACCCCATAGAACCCACATGGCAGGGAGCTGGGAGAGCTCTGGAAACAAGGGAACAGATTAAGCACAGAAGGGGAAAAACAAGAGCGACAACAACTGAAAATGAAGCAGCAAGAAAACATGAACATTAGAAATCTGGAAAGTATTAGAGCCCACTGTCAGATCTTTAAAAAAAGCTAAAATAAAACTCACTTCAGACTGCTATTTAGGGTTTGTAAAATAGTTTCAGACCAGTTTGTTTTGCAAATCCTGTGATGGTGTCAAAATCCCACATGTCCCACAATATGTTTTCCATCTGATTGGTAGAAAATGCAAAAAGAACCATCATATCCTGACTCTTATTCTGGTATACCCTCTGGAGAGGGTAAATGAGAGAACAAGGAGGAGTAATTCTGAATGATTTCACAGTAGTTTTGTCAACTGCACTTGCAGAGTTTCAGAGCCTGGCAGCTTGGTGTTACTTCTGACAAATGAAAAGGTATTGTTGTGTCTCTCTGGTGGGTTTACCAGGTAATCCAGAGGGATGTGCTGCCTGGTTTAGGCAAAAGGCTACAAAGCTTTGTTCAGAGGATGTGTTGCTTAATTAGCATAATGTCTTCCCTCCCTAAAAATGATAATCAGATTTATATTCATGCCCCATCTCTAAGATTTCCCTGGCATGTCCATTCTGGAGCTTTGAGAATAAAGCTCATTGAGGAAAAACATGGCTGCAACTATGAATGGAGATACAACAGTCTCCAGAAACACATGGAGAGTTCTTTTTTTATAAGTATTTTTTTAGGTACTTAATTTAGATATGGAACATAATGATAGCATAAATAATACAGCCTAATGCAGCTTGCCTAGTCTCTGGACTCAGCATTTCCTTTTACATACGGATAGTCTCCTCTTGCTTCTGAGCAGCACTGTTGCAGATAGCAGATGATAATTTCTGATATTTATTCAGCAAAACCCAGGGGGGCTGAAGGTTCATTGGTTACCACAGCTACATATGGCAGGACACAGAACACCCACGAGGTACAGCCAGGCGGGGGGTGGAAGACAGCAACCCTCTAACCACTACAGTACCTGCCCAGGAGTTAGCAAAGAGATGCAAAGGTGCTGTCTTTGAAATGTTTGAGCAAATGTAGGCAACCAGAACGCATTTCTCCAGCTGGACAGGGTTATCAAATGTCAGAGTCCTAGTCTTGCTGAAAGCCTTGAAGTCAGAGCTCTCTGAGTGTCTCTCTCTCTCTGAGCTGGGTAGAAAAAGGTTTCATTTGAGGCAGAACATGCAGAAACACTCAGAAGAGCCCTTAGGATTAGCAGAGTTTGGTGAGGCTGTAAGCAGTACTAAATCCCTCTCTCTGCCTGGTAGCCAAAGATTTCCCCTTTCAGCCCCATTCCTTTACTCACCAGACACCTCATTACACGAAGGCTTTTCTGTGTGCAGCTCTGTCCCATCTACCTGACTCTGCCCCAAGCAACAGCCCCCTTTCTCCTCCAGAGCCCCTCCAAAAGCCCCCCCTGCACCACCCCATGTCTGCAGGACTACAGAGAGGTGAGGAGGGGGCAAGTGAAGAAGTGCCACCACAAGCAGCTTCTCTCTTTCAGTGGCAACAGAACCCACCAGAAACATACAAGTATGCCAGGATGACAGTCTGGATTAATCTGCTGACCCCTCCAGCTACAAGCTCAAGCCTTTGGCTGATATGGGCTTTCTCTTTAGGATTTCAGCTCTAAACAGCTCAACATTGCAGTGCAGCTCAGGTGTCAACCAGGGAAAAAGCAATGCCAGGGACAACAACACTAACCTGCTGCACCTAAAGCATCCCTCACCCCTACCCCAATGGGATCTACCCTGCTTAATCCGTGTAATCTCACAATCACAGCACTACAGAAGTGGGATGAGTGCTCAGAGATGCTGAGGTCTGTCCATCCTTGGAGGTTATCTTAACTTAGCCAGACCATTGGTGATGACCCTTGGTTGAACTGAGGTTGAACTATCAATCACCAGGACTCCGTTCCAACCCTCTTTAGTGGACTTCTGAGGCAACAGGAGTCTTAGTGTCCCCTGATGTCCACCTTTAATCTTGCAAACTGAAGTCATAACCCAGGCTGAACTTCATTCAGTAGCTGTGGGAACTCCAGTGAAACTTCATGGAGAAGTTCCTGATGACTTTAGCATGACTCAAAAGGCACAACAGCTTTTTGAGATACAAAATCAGAAAAGTTAGGTAGGTATGTAGGTAGACAGATAGAAAGAAAAGTTATTTAAAAGAAGTAATTTAAAGAAAAGATATTTTAAAAGCTAACACCATTTTAATAGTGTCAGAATAGTCCAGTAAATACTTAATAAATGAGATGTTTTCCTTCTCATCATTAGAATTCACATAAAGTTATCAAACATCAGCTTTAAGACAGGGCACATTGCTGTATTCCTTTGCTTGTTATATGTCCATATTTCAGTGAGCATGAGCTGTAAAAGATACTCCTTCCTTAATCAACACACTTCCTTCAAAGCAGCACCTCTGCAACTAACTGTATCCCTGGGGCTGCAAGGGTCCTCAGTAGGGGAAGCAGGAAATGGCTTTCATGGCAACTCTGCAAACATGTTGACCCCCACAAAAAAGCTGCCCAAGAGTCTGTGTTCCCCACATGCCCAGCATAATTTCTTCCCAGACTTTTAGGGATATAGTCCCCTCCACCTGCTGGGTCCTCTGGCAGCCATTTGCTATTTCTATTCTGCCCTTGCAGATTTGCTGCCTCTTCAGTTCCTCAGCCAAGAGTAAGCAGAAAGATTGCTCTGACATGCCCATAGACATGGCCCTTCTTCTCCACAGGCAGCCCAGCAACCCCTGCTTCCAAACCAAACACAGCCTGCACTTTTTTAAAAACAGCCCTTTGATTCCACCATCCATCCATCCATCTTGGACACAAAAATTGTTCTATCTGTGAGTACAAGAATGTTTTTTCAGAGAAAATAAAGAGAGCAGTGTCCTTTCTGACTCATTCACAAACCACTCTTCCAATCTGCTAAATGTGGCCATCGACATGAGGCTGCTCTGTTCCCTTTTGATCTGTAGCCCCATGCTCTGAGAGTCCCAGGGCAGAGGCAAGGCTTTGGTGCTCACAGCAGTAGGCACAGGGCCTGTGTTTCTCAGAAAGACAAAAAAGTGGCAAAGCTTAGATAAAGCCCCATATTCAAACCCTGATCTTGTCCCTCCAGGCTAAGCGATGAGGTGGCAGGCTGCCATTTCCTGGGAGAGGGACAGACACTCCAGAGCAGTGTAGGAATGAGCAAAAAATCCTCTAGTGACATCCCTTCATGTAGTAGGAAAAGAGTGGAAAGACACTTTCCTTGATCGTAGTAGATAAGACAAACTGTCTCTCTTTTTATCATCCAGTCTCAAAGCCATGAATTCTAACGTGGTAGCCTTCATCTCCTGCTCCAGTAGAAGTCATACCAGAACATTGCTTGTGGTCCCTCAGCACATGTAACCCCAGGAGAAGCCTTCCTGGCTGCTCTCTTCCCTCTCCTCTGGACTAGGATATATGACTTCCTAGAAGCCTTCTGACAGAATGCTTGTGGTTGTAATAAACAGCCAAGCTTCAATTATGTTAAAAATCAATACAATAATGAATTACATTGTCCAGGACTACGAATTAGTGGGATAATTTGCACAGCAAGCGGTTGGCACAAGTTATTCATGTAGCTGTTACAGCAGCTGCAAAAAACCTTAGCATTATCACGGCACTTAGAGGGAGGTCATTCTGCCTCTCTGCTCTATTGTTGTGAGATGCCATCTGGAGTGCTGCATCCAGCTCTGGGGCCTCCAACATAAGAAGGATGTGGATCTTTTGGAGCGAGTCCAGAGGAGGGCCACAAAGATCACCAGAGGACTGAAGCACCTCTCCTGTGAAGACAGGTTGAGACAGCTGGAACTGTTCAGCCTGGAGAGGAGAAGGATCTAGGGAGACCTTTTGGCAGCCTTCCATTACTAAAAGGGGATCTAACAAAGAGTTGCAGAGTCACTGCTTCCAGGGCCGTGGAGGGATAGGACAAGGGAGAATGGTTTCACACTGAAAGAGGACAGGTTTAGGTTAGATACTAGGAAGAAATTTTTTTACTCTGAGGGTGATGAGGCCCTGGCACAGGTTTCTCAGGGAAGTTCTGGGTGCCACATCCCTGGAATGGTTCAAGGCTGGGTTGGAGGGGACTTTGAGAAAGAAAGTCTGGTGGACGTGCTCCTGCCTTCCACTAGACCAGACTGGAGCTAGAGGATATTTAAGGAGCCTTCTAACCCAGACCATTCTATGATTCTATAATTATTCTTAAGGGGATAGATGTTTCAACTCCTCAATTTCACCAGTTAGGCCAGCCCGCATGTGCATATACTTATCCCTGACCTTTAAAAGCAAAAACATCGTTATATCATCATCATTAAGTCCAACTCATGGCAAAAAATCGATACTGAGAAGTAGTCAGACACATTTAACAACTGAATGAGAGCATCCACAAACATATAATCTCTGCCTAAGAGGCTTGGTGATATTCAAATTATGTTCTATAAAGAGCAACTAAATGCATCTATGCTTACTTAGCACCAGGTCAATAAAACAGATTATGTGAAATTTAATACATGCATGACCCTGACTTATATGGAGACTGTCAACTTACTTCTCTAATCTGATAATTAATGAGCCAAAAGGCTACTCAATGATACTGAAAGGTCACTTAATAAACTTTATTTTTATTCAATGTAAAAGTAATTTATACAAATCTCTGCCACAGACTTGAGTCTAGAGTTTCAGAAGGCAGAACAGTGCTGGACATTCAAATGAATATCAAGATAACTCAAGTAATGGTTGCAGAAATAACTAAATCAATAACTACTTTATAGTAGTACCTTTGCATATGTAGCTATTGCTTGGCTAAAATCTTCCAGTCTGGTTTGGCAGTTCACTTTACACTGAAAATAAACATATGAGAATATCCCAGGCCTCTAATTTCTATGAAATTAACCTGAAATGGGAAAATGTGTGGGTAGGAGAGTGTTACTTACTCTGTTTTTTGTTTGTTTTACTGATACTAAATTTACATTTGTCTTCTACCCTGACCTGATCTTTGTTGGGTGAAGCAATTCTTCTTTTTAGGTCAATGTAAACTCACTCTGAGTTAGCATTTCCTGCTGGGCTTCCTTTCCAACCTGGTATGCTTCCCTTGCTAGGACTTCCTTCAGATAGCTTCAGAGATCACCAAATGAGTCCCAGGTCATACCCCTGCCCTTCCAGCCTAAGAACATCACTCTGGAAGGCTTGCTCTTCCCATTTAGTGTGCTGCTTTACCTTGTACGGTGACATATGCCGCACTCTCCACAGACCCTTTCAAGTTGGTGGCTATACACTGGTAAAGTCCTTCATCCTCCTCTTTCACTCTTTCAATAAACAGCATTCGGCTTCCAGGCCCTAAAATTATTCCTGTGAAATGAAATATTTTGCAATGAGAGGGAGCCAGGTTATAAACAAAAGCTGGCCCTTGTGTAATAATATCTGCTTCAAGTTCTCAAAAGAAATCTGAGCCACAGACTGCACGGCACAATGTTATCTGCAGGAAAGCCAAATACACTTGGACACCTTAAGAGTCTCTTGGAAATTTGTGTTTACAAAGCACTTGTGTGAGTCAAAAATCTCAGCCTAAGGGAATGATCTTGGAAGTATTTGGTACTGTTTAATTTGATAGCACTGTGCCTATGCTTTCATCCAGGTGAGCGCTTTAGCATGTCTGCAGCTTTTGGAAAAAGGATAATCTGATTACTGCACTTATATGCCCAGGTCTGCCCCAGAAGCAGCTCAAGCTTAGAGCCCTTCCAAAAGCCATTCAGACTGTCCCTGTGGGCAGCAGACTTGCTCCAAATCTCACCTGCCCATGTGGCATGGAACAATGGGCTCCTTCGTAAAGGGGCTCCAGATAGTGCAAAGAGAATTCCCATGAGGTGTACCCTAAAGCACAGGAGTTACCTGAAGTTTTAAACATCTTTTTTATTCCGGCTAGGTAGACCCAGAAGACAGCCTAGACAATACTCCAAGAAACAAGGAAGAGGCAGGGAGCAGATTTGGCTTCAGGACTGCTGCTAAGGCACCTTCTAGCCAGGAAATGTGTAGTCAAGTACACACTTGTGTTTGGCTCCATCAGAACTACAGTCCCATCAAAATGTACTCCCACCATCTATTTCAGGCACCTAGCTGAAGTGCTCTGACCTGCCCTCTGGAGACATCTCTGTGGCTCCTAATTTTATCTGTTGCCTTACACCCAAGTTAGACACGTAACATTCATTTTGGAAGATAGTGTTATTAATGCACACTACAGTGATGTGATCATTGTTAAGCTTCATTGAATCTGTGTCTAGATTAAGCTTAGTGCCTGGGCTGCAAGTCTGCACAGGCTTATAACTCAGTTGGAGAAATACTCAGAATTTTTTCCAGTTGTTTCTATTCATGCTATAGTAATTTCCAATAATTCAGGACACAACCATAACTACAAACTTTCTAAAATGTTCTGTAGAAGACTATGCTTTAAATTCAAGTTCCTATGGACCAAACCTCCTTGAATATTTTTTCTGAGTGTATTAACACTATCTCAGTCTGTGCTTCTGAACCAAATGTGCATGAATTCCCATGAGAAAGGTTTTGCTTTTCCTCTGCCATTCATTTCCACCTGAAATATCCAAGGAACACTTCCATGACTGGTGCTAGCACCTGGACATTTAGCCTTAGTTGATCTTTGAAGTCACATTCCAGAAACAGCAGTAAACATCTCCCAAAGTTTTCCTGTTGTTGCAACATGCCACCTGGGAAGCTGTTCCTGTCTGTTGCATGAAACCTGGATTCCTCTGCTGCCAGTAGATGCATTTGGATTTTGGACACCCCAGACATGGATTTAGTCTCCTGGATAGCTTTTGATTCACGAACAGACTTTGAGTGCCTGACCACAGACTCCTGCTGGTGCTCCCATACACATCACAAGAGCTTGGTTTTCTCTTGCCGCATTATCTGCTGGCCAAGACACCTGATCCTTTGGCTCCCTCTATAACACGTGGAGAGGGAAATATGTTTCTCTGGTGATGACTCTTATAAAATGAATTTTTTTTCACCAATTCCATAGAGACCTGTTGTGTCTAGATCTCCACCCTGGCTCATGCTTTAGAGTGAGACAGAATAACCTGGAGCACCTGGGTTGCTGCCTGACTGCCTTCCTCACATCTAGGTACTGATGCCAATGACTCTGCAAATGGCTACCTAAGGCAAATGGGTAAAGAAAATGCCTTCTGTAAGATGTAGGTGAGTACACAAAGCTCTCACCTGGTTCTTGTTGTACTTCCTCATGGTTTTTAAACCAGGATATCTGGGGCTCGGGAATACCACGAACCTGGCACTCCAACATGGCAGAGTTACTGGCGTTCACTGTCTGATCCGTAAGCTGCCGCAGCAGGGCTGGTGCCTCTTGAGCTATAAGACAAAACAACACCTTTGTTTTACATTCTTGTAATGGTGGGGATTTAATTATCTCCCCTACGCTCATTTTAGTGGTGTTAAAGACTGCTAGGGCTGTTCTACCAAGTTCAGTTTTCACTGATTTTATTTACTGTTCTACTTTGCTCAGGAGGGTTTGGTGTGTGCAGAGAACTCCCATTACTCAGCAATAGCATGCTACAGTGACCAATGAAGTCCCAATGACGACTGTTCAAAAGATTTTCTCAGTTCCATGACCAATCATGTTTGTTTATATTGAAAGCAATGACTTTCTATGAAAGCTCACTTTTTCAACGTCAAAAGAAACAAACTGTGACACCAAACATTTGAAGAATCATCAGGACATCCTTGTAGCAGAGTATCTTTGTGTTGCTGATAGCACTTTGCAGCTCTGTACACCATGACATCCATGAATGTGACTTTGATGATTTACTTACTTTAAAGAGTACAGTTACAAATCATATTCAGTAAACTCACATAATCAAAAACCAGTAACCATGAGAAGTATTGTACCAAAATCTTCATAAATAATTCCACTTTTGCATTTCACATATTTGGCTGAACATAACCAGACCTGGCCAAACCACACCACAGCATTTCAAAAACACACTACAAACATCATGTCAAAATCATCCCTGAAAGAAACAAAAAAAATCTCATGATCATTTCAACCTTTTGCCAGTCCTTCCCTCAGTTCATACAGTGCCAAAGACTGTTCTAACAAAGGTCAAGATATTTACAAGGTTTATACACATTATATGGCAACATTTTCATTCACTTTTGCAACCCTCACATAATTATTTTTGGTATTTTGGTCCATTTAAAGCAGTGATGGAGAATTCAGGGAGCTCCTGAGCAGTGTCACAGATGGAAATGCTCTGCAGATTCCCTCAAATTCCCCAATTATTTGCAATTTTTCCCTTCAAGGACACTGCCAGGATCAGCAATAAGCAACGTGGTAATACACACATTCCAAATATGAAACAAAACAAAATAAAAGCAGAAAACAACTATATGCAAATATTTTCTTTTGAGCTGCAACTGATGCCAATACATCGAGTTCAGTATCAGCTGAATTTCTGTTATTCTGTGTTTGGAAGATTATTCTTTATCCTTACAGAAAAACTAGCCATCAGACATTTCCATCTTCATAATTATTCTGTTACTAGCCATAAGTAAAAACTCTCCAGAAATATTAAACCCCTATGTACCACAGTTTATGTGGTGTGCACGAGCCCCACAGCACTAAAAGCACTTTTAAAGTGAACGATCTTTGCAATGCCCTTACCCCTTGAAATTATTCCAACATAGTCATGACTGTGCAATGCCTATTGCTTTTGGGCTTTTCTGAGCTGCAAGGCAGTAATTTCCACAGGCAATGATATTTGTTGTTTACAACCTGGTAGACAATTTTTTCTCCCTTCCCAAACAGCATTGCTTATGAGAGACACTATAAATTCTTCATCACATACCTACACAATGACATAGTCAACTACAGTTGCCTTGCAGCCAAGAAGACTGCCCTCTTCTCCTTGATACCTCGCCTTGATTTTTGTTCAGTTCTCATTTTTCACAACACTGGAACAGGTATGGTCTGAGGCATGCCCACATATGCATGCAGAGAAGAACTCCACTTTTATCAACAGTTCCTGACAGACACCCCAGCCCAGACACTCAAAATGAAGGTGGACAAGATGACACAACAAAAGCAAATCACACATTCTGTGAGTTGTGATTAATTTTAATTTGTTTATAGCCATACACTAAAAATGGGATTTCATATTAAGAAAAGCTTTTTTGCTTAAAACTTAAGTCATCATTCACATACTTTCAATGATTTCTGTGCTACAATCAGCTGGTTTTTCAAGGACTTGGTCAACCTGAGGATTATTTTCTTTTGCAAACCACCTGTTTTCTCCCATTCATTTTTGCAGTGAAGCCAAGGGGGACAGTTTCCAATGTCCCACTCTGCTCACTCCAAAGCCGAGGGGCTAGCCTGGCCACCAGCACAGTGTGGAGCTCAGCAGGGCAGCCCCCAGACCTGACCCCAGCCTTCATGCTTGCCCAGAAATGCTGCCTTGCTGGCCAAACTCTGCTCTCAGTTACTCTGAGGAACTTCATTGTAGGCAGAATTTGGCCCAGGGGAGGTCAAAGAGGGGAGAAGGGGACATCGGTGTCAGAGTACTTGTCTGACCCGGGGTGGTAGGGAGAGGAAATCTGCATTTTTAAAAGCAAACAAAGGGGGAAAAGTACAATTAGGTAATTTTCGGGTTTACATTTGCATTCCATCCATTTTTGCCCTTTGTTATGATTATGTTGTCTATCCACTTATTTTTTATTAATCCATACAAAAATATAAATACAAGCTTTATTTTAGACACTTAAAAGAAGAAGAAGAAGAAGAAGAAATATAATTCACACCTTTCTCCCTAAATAATATATTACACAATAGAAGGCAGAGAAACTCCCCAAACCCATGAGATTCTCCAGTCATCCAAGGACATCAAAAGTGACATCAGTAGTTTTTATCCTGCCATCAGGAACTGCTTTCCTCAAAGATTTCCAGCGAGCTTTCTCTGTGCTCTCCAACACAGACAGCCACATTGGGATGTTATGACATCCTTGCACAGCATGGCCCTCTGAGTGCTGGTCGAGACCAGGCTGGTCGGACCTCCACTCAGCAGTGACATACATCATTGCAATGCAGAATTTCACAGAAGAACAGTCTGATTGCCACATCTCCTTTTTTTTTTTTTTT
>WBMY01018677.1:184362-214092 GCA_013397315.1 Donacobius atricapilla
TTTTTTTTTTTTGACCCAAACTCATATTGCCTGGCAACTGGCTGCTACAAATCATTGTGCTTTGGCTCCCAAGGCCATGGAAAATTCATAATGTCCTGTCATCACCGCCCACCTTGCCATCAAATGTCTTCCCACAAAATACCCTAGGAAAAAAGGGGATTCTGTATCATAGTTCTTCTGAAGAATTGCAAATGCTAAAGAGTGTGCTTGCTCCATTTTTAAGCAGTCGCCAATGACTTCACTTGCATTTTAGGCATGTTTTAGGAAAAAAAAGAGAGCTGGATCCCTTTGCAAGAATACATTGTTTTTAGGAGCCATCACGCTAAGAATAAACAAAAGAGTTACTGTATACAAGCAGGCTATAGTGACATTTCAAGGTATAAATGATTATTCTTTTCTTTACTCTGACAACTTCCAGGTTATCAATTGTTTTCTAGGCATTTTAGGCTCCATGAAACTGGCATTATGGGGAAATGCTATTGTTTACCCTTTCACACATGACAAAAGTAATTCCCACGTGAAAGGCAAGTTTAGCCGTGGGACACGGTCTCGATACCTAAAGGAGGAAATAGTCTGGTGAGTTCCCAAGCGCAAGAAACTGTCATGTTGTCACCCTCTATTTTAAAAGCACAGCCACTTTGTTCCTTTGCTGTAGCTATTTTGGTCATTGTGGTCTGTTTTGTTATGGCTTATGTAAATGCTATATAAATGATTGATCATAAATGTAACCAAAAATAATAAAAGCTATGTATTGTAAAAAAATAAAGTTATCAGATCTATTAAAAATAGTAACTTCTTCCTTATACAGAATTTATAGCACACAGAAACATCTCATAGCAAAATCATGACAAAGAAAAAGAAAAGGGGAAATGCTTGCAAGGAATTCTTAGGTCGCCCTTAATTGTCCTTCAGCAGTTTTGCTGGTTCTTAATCCCCGTAATAAATCCAATTGTCATTTGCATACCAAAAGCAATGAATATTTTTAATGGCTTCAATTTTGATTTGTATTTAAAAATGTATTAACTAACTGTGCTGGCTAAAACCTTATCAATCATGTTAGTGTAACATTCCTCATTTAATAAAATAATTACAACATTACAAACTCCTGAATCTTCAGGCCAGAAGCAACACTCACACTTTAATCAGTAGTTTTTTACATTAGTGCAGAACTGACTTTAAAAATTGACCAACACAGCAACTGGAAGTCTATCTGGATTTATTTGGAGAAACATGGTTCATATCTGTCAGTTGTAAAATCATCATTATTATAAATGATATGATAGGTCTGTGCATTATGTCAACATTTTTATTTTTTCCCTGCATACTTCTTTTAGAAGATACTTTTTTAAGATTAATGTACTTTAGTGTAGAAAATAATTTCAAATAAATAAGTATTAGAACTTGCTCAGCAGGTAATATTTATAAGTCCATCAAGATCAGATTAAAATAAAAAATATGTAGTCCAGTCAATCTCAAACTGAATTGTGCTCATTCTGCACATTCAAGTTAGCTTATTAAATGTCCATTGTTGACTGAAAGCAGTTTTTAAAGTTAATCAGTTCATTCAGCTTTGACATTTCTGATGAGGCCGATATCAAAGCGGAAGAAAAGATTGATCCAAAGTTTTCCTTATTGCTCAGTAGGAGACAGCAAGAGAAAAAATAACGACATGTAAAATGTAGCACAGGGGATCTTCCAAACCCCAGCTTCCATGTGCCTTTTCAAAGCAGAAAACACCCGTCTGAACTCAACTGGAAGCTCACGCGTTAGGATTTTGTTTGCTATTCCTCCTATTTCCAACCCATGGGGAAGTGAGCACCACCTCAGGGCTTGAAAGGTAGCAACAGTAATAAAAAAATCAAGATGATATGAGACATCTCTTACTGTTTAATGAGTCCTTTAATGTTTTACATTGCTTTGTGTTGTACAATCATTCCTTGTGCTTTTATATTTGAGGATCCGAGAGTAAACAGCCTTTTTGTTGCAGTGCTCACCTCTGATTGTAACGTCTTTCTTTTGAAGCACTTCTTTCCCCGTGTATATGTTCCTTGCTCGGCAGGCATAGGTGCCTGAGTGTGCCAGGGAAACATTTTTGATGGTCAGAGTGAGGGTGATGGAGTATTCCCTGTTGTGAGACTTCTTGGCTTTCGTTTGATTGTTGACTGTCCTAGGTAAAATCCAAGCAATGTCTTTGTACAGGAATTTGTTGGCTGAACAGGACAATACCAAATTCTCTCCTTCAATGGGCATTTTTTCCAAACTAATATGGAATCCACTTGGTACATCTGTCAAAAGTCAAGAACACTTTTTAGTTTATTTTAAACTAATGAGCCAAAATTAACACAGCATATATTTTCCCCTTTGTCAGAGAGCCTTTGAACTAATCAATGTCATTGTCTTCCTGCTCAGGCATGTAATCTTTCCTTTCATACACTCAGCTACAGCCATTCTTATAATTTGTCTTGGAGCTATGATACACTTGGCCTCAGACATCAGTTGGTGTAAACTGAAGTTACTCTTGGAAGTAATCAGTTTGTATAAATGTTATGTCAAGTTAAGACAGACTGGGGCAAGGTACCAAAGCAGAATTATTTAAAGACAGCACAGTGGGACTATGAAAAGGAGGAATATTCTGGTCACAGCTCCAGCTTGTGAACTGCATAAGAGAAAAGGAATCTCAAGAGGGCAGTATAAAAATACTGCATTTCATCATGCTTGGTTTTACTGTTTTCTTGTTATTCACAAGTATTCCGATAAAGTATGCCTATTTCTTAAAAATTTTTCAAGTCCTGAGAAATTACAGCATCTTTGATCACATGCCTGAGATTTCCCTTGGAACAGAGGTGTTTACCCTCCCCACATTTAAAGCCTACCATCAACCCAAGAGGTAAGCAGAAACAGTACCCTCTGCCCTGGGTGGCCAGCTGTGTGTGGGCAACACTAGGATGAAGATATTTTGTTTAGGTGGCTTGGTATTAACACAGGTGAAAGATATTTTCACCTGAGAGAAACCAAGGATCATTGCACTAACAATTTACTAAATGTAGACATGGGTTAAGTTTTCACTTCATAGCAGATAGTTCAGGAAGGAGTAATTTAGCCAACGAGGTAGAAAGTCCTACTTGAAAAGGTCCTGTTTGCAGTTTATTTAATGTGACTTGCAACTTCCTGCCCCTGGGGAGTGGTGCAGAGCTGTGGTGGTGTCAGCTGCCTCCCAGCTGCCTCCACCTGGAGCTCATCCCTCCGGCAAGGCACTTACACCACTGACCTCAGTGAAAGTAGAAGTAAGTTCCTGAGAGAAAGCACTTCCAAGGTTTACTCTGAGAGTGCAACCTCTTTTGGTTTATTTGTAGCCAATATTCTGATAAACCCATTTCCTTCTTTTCGGTCAAGTGACATCAACTGTGGCCATTTTCAATTGTTTTTTCACTATTAATTGCTATGGCACTTGGCTATAAACTTGACTTGAAATCCCAAGAATAGCTTCTTCTTTCATAAGGGAGAATTATACCATCTTTTCTTGTTTCTTAAATCATGAACAGCTCCACACTGACTTCCATTCAGTTAATTCTTACCAGTGTTGTTTCAGGTTTAATGTCACTCCAGCAGGAATGTGTAAAAAGTACCTCTCAAGTGAATAATATCCCACATATTCTTTCATTAACCTCTCTCATTGATTGACCAATCCATCAGAAAACTCCCCTCCAAATACCGACATTGCAGACTGAGCTGCCTTGCCTCCCAGGGGAACCATGAGCATAACCTGCTTAATGTTCTCTGCCTATTGGAAGCCTGGCATCAGTTGTCCCCCTTAACATCCTCTTTTGCACATATAGCCTTGAGTGTTAAACAGAAGGTCAATGAGCTCCAGCTAGTCCTGGATTGAAATTTCTCCTGACAGTAGATGCCTTTCAGGAAGAGGCCTGATTTCTGCTGGTTGAACCCATTGCGCCCCTGCAGTGGGAGCAGAGTGTGTGCCTGTCATCAGCCACAGTTCAGGTGTGCAGTCCAAAGATCAACCTAGTGGAGGCAGTAACACTAAAATATTAGACTGAGTTTAAAAACCTGGGGGTTAAATTGTTCCACTTACATTCCACTGGGATACCACTTTTCTCTCTCTGGCAAACAAAGCTATAAGGAAATCTTCAAATTTCATGAACTCATCTATGAGTGACTACAATCAGCATCCTGTTTGATACATAAGAGTGAGGGGCGCCAGATTCTAATCTCAATTAAGTACACGTTGACTGGGAGTGCTATTAAGATGAAACATCTCCATACATGGAATACATCATACTTAGCCTCAGCTGCCAAAATGTAGACATCTACTTGAATACAGATGTTCTTTGTTCTGTATGTGGGCAAAGTTTACAGTTCATGGGGTGACACAGGCTTCTCCAGAGGGCAGTGCAAACCATCACTTAAAGATGGGTCAAATTCCAGAGATCCTGGTCCCTCGTGCTTAATTATGAAGAGATCCTACATGATCAGCTTAGACTTAGATACCTAACTCTAAGATTTAAGTTAGATGAAGTGAACCCTATACTTGATTTTGTTTAAAAGCATTACATTCAGACACACTTAAAAACCATCAAATGGCCAACATTTTGAATATGGATAAGTACTTGGAAGAAAGAAGGTGCTGCATCTTACTCACAGTACATTTCAAATTGTTCTGATGTGTGTTGGGAAAGCCAGGGTATTGGTTAGAAACAGTGCTAATTTTTTGCTTTTGAAGATGCCAGTACTCAGTAAAAGCTAAGAAGAGCCAAGCAAAATTCTTAAGATGAAACTAAAGATCCCTGGGGACTGAGGCAAATGAACTATTTTTAGCTTAAAAGGATAGCATGCCAACAGAATAATATGGTTACAACTACTTTTATGTTATCAGGTCTGGAGCTCTTCCTCAATGTGTCTTCTGTGAAGACTATTTTCTGAATAAATCTAGGGACAGAAGCAAAATGCACAGGGTTCCAAGAGAATCATTTGTTTAAAGGCTACGAGCCTCCTAATATATGACACCTCTCACCAATTGTTACAGGCTCAGGCTAGCTAAATAATGTGGCTGGGAATAATGTAAAAGGGTTTTATTTACTTTAGTGATTTGAAGCTTCCTGTGGAAATAGCTCCCAGGTTTCCTGATGGAAGATTTTGTTTATCTTTGCCAAGCACCATCAGGAATCTCAAAATAAAATGCGCTTAGTGACATTGGGAAACCAGGGAGATAAGGCAGAGCTGTTCCTGTTTCACCCTCTGTAATTGCAAACACACCCATGGGCCTGCTGTGTGCCAGCAAAACAGCCCAAAATGTAGGGAAAGGGGCAGGCTGGAGGAAAGGGTGCTGATACAATTAAATTTGGCATAAATGTATTGTTACAGAGACTGCTTCCATACCAGTGAGCAGGAGAGCTTTCAAAAATCACCTTTCTTCATTGCTTTTATATAAGCTTCACAGCTGCTTTTGAGTCTTGAACAATGATTTGCTTTTGGAGCCAGTTCAGTGACAATACACCAAAAATGCCCTTCATCTGACAGAAGCCATAGGAAAGCTACTCCAAAGCCCATGGTCTTCGTGTCATACACCCTCAGACACAGTGTATAAAATCATGTATATCACTCAAACTTCCTACAAAAAGATAGGCAGGTTTTGCTTTAAGCCCAGAAATAATGATATTTACAGCAACTAAAGAATGTGCTTGTTCTTCCTAGGTTCTCTCTGTTGGCACTAATTTCCTCATGTTTACCTTTCCCTGAAGGAGTGGAACTTGTCAACTCCAAACTAGGGCTGCTGGGACATGTTCTGCCTTCCACTACCTTCCTAATGGTTTCTGCCTACAAAAAAGACACCCTTCACAACACAGCAGCCACTTCATTGGAGTACGTGCATTTTCTCATCCCCAGGACAAGGGCTGAGAGAGATTGCCTTCAAGGGAAGGGACCTTCCTGTTAAGAACAGGCTGTGTCTCCATCTGCTCTTTGGAGTAATTTCTGGCATGTCCCTTCTACAGAGGGTAGCAGCTCCTTTTCCTACAAGGAACAATCTCCTCCTGCTTAGACACTTTTCTTACTTTTAGACCCTTTTGTGTGGCTCAGGCTGACTTCAAACGGCGCCAGCAGACTCAACAACATAAGATAAACTAGCCCTAAGCTGTCACACAAAACCTGAAGTATTGGTTTTGGACTCATCAGAAGGAAATACTTTGCAGCGTCCTGTTCACATCCATCAGCATTTAAGGCTCTCAGGTTTTTAGTCCCTCAGTGCATTTTTCAGCACATTCTGAACATGTTTGTTTCTTGATGTGAAACACAGGCTGTACCCAGCCACACCAGTTTGGTCTCAGCCTGATGGAGGAGAATAACTGGAACGTAACTGGATTTTTGTAGGGACGAAAACCAGCATTGTTTACACTGCTTTCAATAAATGCAAGTGAGTGTCAGAGGATGATCAGGACTTTCCATGTCACACAGCTGAAGTGCTCAGCTCCAGGAACTCATAGGACAAATGCATACCCTATGAAGAATGTTTGCCACCAGTCAAGATGTTAAGAAATTCCAACCCATAATAAAGCTGACACTCCTCTTTCTGAACACCAGCCAATATAAGATTCTTCAAAGGAAAGTCATAACATTCTGCATGTTCTCATGCAAGCTTTAGTATCAAGGAGAAGGATTTCCTTCCATCCTTGGTTAAGATGTGAGAATGTTAGGTCTAAGTAGGAAAATGAACTTCTTCATGTCACTGCACTAGAATACTTGAAACCACCATCAAAACTTTGAAAGGGAGATTTGGATACAATGAATAGGGTCCATCAAAGTACAGCTTCATTTGGTTTCAGGGTCTTACATATCATATTGCAAAAACTGGGGAGTAAGAGTTTGAGAGGGCCAAATTCAGAATCTTGCACATTGAAAGAGCAGCATTCTCAGTGAATGATTCTCAGTGACTTCTTAAAGTTTCATGTGAAGTACCCACACAAAGATGGAACTATCATTGGGATGTTAATTTATGGAGAACTATGTGGTGTTCAGCTTTCTGACCAAACACATACAATGTGAGGATAGGGATGAAAGCAAAACTGAGAGTGGGGATAAGAGTCATCTTCAAGGTGGCAAATGTTCTTGTCACTTCCATTAGTAGAACATGGAGATATTTTTCTTGTTTCTGTACTTTAACAAACAACCTGCCTAAGTGTCACTTATCTGTTTATACTTCTCATGCTTCTTACCAATTTTCTGTATTTATAGATAACTGGCACTTTCTAAATGTGGAAGTGTGTTATGACATGGAGCTTTAGCAGCTGTAGACACCCACAAACAAAGTCTGCCAGGTGAAACCGTATGAGCAGCACAACAGTGGATACCTAAAAAATAAATGACAAGTGCTTGCAGTGATGCCCATGTGCTGGCATGACACGGCGTTATGCTGCCTTCTGGTAGCTAAGGCCTGAAATCTTCATGAGACTGTGCCACAACTTGTCAAGAGCACTGACTACTACTCATTGCTACTCTTCTGTGTGGGCAAGAGTGATACCACAAGCTGGATGGAAGCCAGATGGAATCTGGGCTGATTCAAGGAAAGCTACAAAATCCTGGAGGTGTCAGAGAAAGGTACTGGTGCCCAAGCTATCTTTCCTTCTCTTTTACCAGTTAGAGGAAAGGGCCCTCTCCTGGAAGCACAAAATCAGTTCATCCGGATCAACACATCTGCTCAGCTGGGGACCAGCTTTGTGGAAAGGGACCTGTAGTGGACAACAAGCTCAGCATGAATGAACAGGGTCTTGCTGTGGCAAAAAAAAGGTCAACAGGCTGCTGGGTGGCACCAGCAAGGGCATCACCAGCGGAGATAAAGAAGTCATTACACTCTACTCAGAACTTATCAGGCCACATCCAGAAAACTGCATTCAGTTTGGGTCCCCGCTAAACAAAACAGATATGGAAAGTCTGGAAAGGGTCCAGTGAGGTGCCACAAAGATGATCAAAGGACTGGGAAGTCTGCCATATTAGGAGAGGCTGAGAGAACTAGGTTTGTTCAGCCTTGAGGAAGGCCTATGGGGAGACTTTATCAACACATTCCAGTATTTAAGGGGTGGCTACAAAGAAGCAGGAGACTCCTATTTTACAAGGAGACACATGGAAAATATGATGGTTAATGGGTACAAATTATTCCTGGGAAGATTCTGATTGGACACAAGAAGAAATTTTTCATGATGTGGACGATCAGTCATTGGAATCATCTCCCTAGGGAAATAGTAGATTCCCAAATGTTGGACACTTTTAAGATCCATCTGGACAAGATCCTGTGCTTTTCCCAAGACAGGTTGCTCCAGATGATCCTTGAGGCCCCTTCCAACTTGGTATTCTATGATTCAGCTAGTCAGAATATATTAAAAATACAGAGTTTGGGAGGGGGAACATTTTTTGAAGTAGCTTTTCCTTTTTTTTTTTTTTAACTGGATCTAGTGAGTGTGTGTCTATTCTCTTTTGATATGTCTCAGAATAGAAATAGAATGAGTTTCACTAAAATCACTCATCAGAATTATAAGCAAGAGAATGACATCATAAAAACCCCAGAGATTATGATTTGGGGATCAAAGCATCTAAATACTTCAGCCTTTTTGCTTTTTCTCGTATTTTGGAATTAATTACATTTCTTTAATGATCTAGCCTGAAAATTGCCAACAGCCCAATTTTATAAAACTACCACCTTATACACAAAACAAAACTTTTGACAGAAAACAAATCCTTTGCAATTGCATGTGCAGACTTTATGTTGCTGCATAATGCAGTAGTTATTCCTAAAAACACATTGTGGGCTTTTTTCAGTAATTTCTGAAGTAAAACATTAAGTCATTTGTTTGTGAAAACTCCAAACACATCTTGTAATGCAAAAATAACAGAAAGCATACTCATATGTGAAGATAATATGATAAGAATTCTCAGTGCTGTGGTGCAAATAACCTTCCAGGCTGTCTTTCTCAGAAGAGGAAACAAAACTCTGTAGTCTGTATCCTGACACTTATCCACCTATAAGTTGCCATTGTCCTTGGTACCATGAGGGGTACCCCAGATGTCTCTAGTACCATGCTGCCTGCAGACACTGGCACTGTTCTAAACACTGCATTGTGAGATATCCTGGTGGGCAGCAGAATGATGCAGTAGACACTGTCAATGTCACATGTGAAACTGGCTTATTTGGTGGGCGAAAAACCCCAAAAATTTCATATATGAAATGACTGCAGAGATGAACCAAAATGGGGAATTATTCATTGCTGTATTTGTGAGTAATTCATGTCATGCTTGATACTTGAGGGAGGAATGAGTCATTCATCAATTTGGTGTCCCTAGAAATCCAAACCAGCTGCTGTGAAACCTACCAGCATCACCCAAAAGCATGGTATGAGCTTACAAGTGCATACTTGACAGCAATTCTGAAACTGTGGTATATTAAAAAGCCACAACAGCCTAACTGTTATAATTCCAGGATCAGGAAACATTTGACTCTATAGAGGAGTAGATCTTACCTGTTACAATAAAACTGACATTTCTTTCAGATTTTCCCACTTTATTGGATGCCACACAGCTGTAGATTCCTGAGGATTTGGCTTCAGCTACAACAAGAGTGCTAGCAGTCTGCAAAAGAAAGAGGAGGTTTAGTTCTCTCTGGCTCAAGAACTCAGTTAAAGCTTGCCATCTCTTTTCCTAAGTCACCATTGGCAGTCCCATGATCCACTCTTTCCATTTGTTCAGTGATGGGCACCTCTAGAGCTATTTAAAGGAGATGTCACCATATACAGTTTTGCAAAGGATAGAAGAATAACAGGAAACAAGCTCCTTGGGTGACCCTTATATCACATCAAAGCCATCATGACCAAAAATGTTTGAATGTGTCCTTCATATTGATTTATCTCTCACTGGTGATGTAATGGTAAGCTACAAGACATGAAGCATGACACAATGTGTTTCACACAAGGAGATAAGCAGCCTGTAGGAGAGCCAGACTGCAAAGGGAGTAGGTGAGGCATGCCTCAGGCATTTGGATAATCCTGGGGGGAAAAAAAGTAGCTCAATTTGGTAGTAAGCCTAATTTGATTTTTTTCATTTTCCCACGTACGTGTCAGGTGAGACAAAACAGCAGCAAAGGAGATGTTTACCCACGTTCTTTTGTACTATTTTCTGTTCTTGGACTTAATATTTTATTTATTAAATAATAATATGTCTGTTTTATTTATGTTGTATTCTATCACCATCTTAAGAGGTCCAGCACACTAAACATTTTCTCAGAATTGTATAACTTGAAAGATAAGATCTTGAAAGGCCAGGGACCAAAAACACCTAATGTGCCCTTAGAAATATAAAAATCACTGTAATAATAAGAGTTATAATTTTAGGGTAATGGAAAGCCATGGTCTAATGGCTTGAGCACTAAGCAGAAGAGGAAAGTTATGCAGAAACAAGTGACATGTCATTCTCTAATGGAGCTGAGACATGAAGCATGGACATGGACTTCATCACCGTAATGTGCTCCCAGTTACAATGTGGTAGCTTAATTTTCTGTCTTTCTGTTGCCATTTTACTTGTTCTGTAAAACGTGGTTTGGCTGGAGTTACGGGCAGAGCTGGGACAATGATGAAAGGAAATTGTGGGGCTTCAGAATTCCACTGTTTGGAATTGTTTGGCTTTTCTAAAAATCTTAAAAGTAAGTTCTGTGCAATTAATACATTCTTTTAAGTCTCTTGATTGCTGGAGTTAAGAGACAAGCACAAGAGGGTGAGGCAGTAATAAGTAAGGACCAGTTATCTACATTTTTCACATAAACACTGACTGAAGATTTGCATTGTGTTTGTCTCCTGCTGGGAGAATCCATAGCTATCCCCAAACTCCTGTTGAGTCCCTAAATGACATAGATCTTCTGGTTTCCCAAAATCATTCTTTAGTAGAAAGAGTCTATTACTTTTCCTACTACTCAAGTAAACACTGTTGAGGCAAATAATTTGGTTTTGACTTATTTGTTTTAAAAGACTGCATAATGGTAAATTCACTACAAGTAATGCTAACAGCACCTCTACCCTGTTAAATTGTCTCAGTGGCCAACTACCTGTCTGCTAACACACTACATAGTATTTCCAGTTATAATTTTTATAAACTACCTTTCTGTATCTTCTGTGAGATGAAAGAGGATCATTAATACGAGATAGATAATTACATACAGCCCTTAGAAAAAAATCATCCTGTTTTGCTAAATTCAGTAGGTTGGCCTCTACAAATTTCTAAATATAAAGGGTGGGCCCAGCCCTGTCCATACTTTGTCATTCTCTTTGAATTACTTCCAGGTTCTAAACAGAATTTTTTAAAGCGTGGACACAGAGCACAGCACCAGGATTCCTGCATCTCTATTATCAGCACTTACTCAGACCAGAAGGAAGTCCCACAATGTCTACTAGAGAAGGCTAATGTGGGTGGTTAAAAACTGCTTCTGCCATCCCAGACTTTCCACCAAAAAATAGCCTTTTTTCTGTTATTTGGTATTGCCTCACAGCATCTTTGCCCAGGAGCAACTGCGACCTAACATGCACAGTGAAGGAGAATGAAGCTCTTGCTCTCTGACTCCAGGACACCTGCCTTTACTCTACACAGAGGCAGAAAATTTCTGAGCCTGAAAAACACATGCTGACTATTCCTCCCACAATCACTCCAAAGGTTTGAAAAGTTTCCGGAAGTATCAGACTGTGTTTTGTCCTTATATCATTAGGAATTACTTTTTAATGGAAAATTGTTCATACTATCTTGAGTTTTACTGCTTCAGCCTACTGTGATGAGGTTATTGCTCTTATCACACTGAAGAGGGTGCATAGAGTTATGCTAAAGCAGTATGACTGCAGTGACTTACAGACGATGCCTTATCTTGTGTATTAAATTGCTTGAGAGAACATTCACTGGCATAGAAAGCAAATGATTTAAAACAGCCAGCTTTTCCCCCTAGCAGCATTTTGGTTTTGGCCAACTTTCACTGTCCCAAATACCTCTTTAGCATGGGCCAAGGATCACTTCCTACAGGCAACTCCCATGGAAGCAATGACTCTTTGGAAGGCACGGGAAATAAATGCTGTGAACACAGGAGGCCTTAGTGCCAGAGAGCACACACCGGTATGTTTACTCAGCTAAGGCAGAGAAAGCCATCGTGTCTAGGAGGAAGCAAGACTAACTTTGCAACAGAACAGAATATTTTAGAAACACATCTCCGTATAAATCTTTTAGCTTATAAATTAGTTACAAGTATAAGATAACACCTCTTTAAATAGTTTTTGAGCCCTCCAGTGGTGCAGTCTTGTATTTTTCATTGTGGATGCCAGCCAAAACCCACCAGAGAAGCAGCGTGTACAAAACTAAGCCTGGCATGTTGTTTATGGAGAAACTATGGCTGTTTGAGATCAGTTTGTGCAGCATGGTCCCTCTGTACAGCTGTTGCTGCAAAAGAAGCAAAAGTTTTTGCAATTTTGTATCACCTGACATTACAACAGGGTGTTTCAGACCCTGGATTTGCAACTACGTTATATACAGAAAGTCTAAATTGAGTTGGCATGATGACACAGAAAAGGCAAATCACTCCTGGCATGCTCAGTATCTTGAGCATCATCTGTCCACAAACCCCATTTGCCACCAGAGTTTTAGCCCTTTATGCCTTTTTTCTACTCCCATCATCTCGGCTGAAGCACCAAGTTACAGGCCCATCTCAAAGCCAGGGACTAGGGAAGTAACTACCATACTGCCGCTGCTTTGCTGGGCAAATAAAAGAGGCATAAGGCAGAAATCCTAAGTGATGGAAGAGAAATTTACAGATCTGTTTGTGGTGGAAATTGATGGGGAAAAGGCTGGGAAGGTGGAGAATGCAAAGCAGCTGACACGATCATTGTGCTTGGAGCCATGATGGGCTGGTCTTTCCCCTGGAGGGTCTGCTCGAATTTCTCTTCTCTTAAAGTAGATGAGATAGAGGATTCCCAGTGCTCCAGTCGATGGCAGAGAAGGAAAAGTTTTCAGAAAATGTTTGGCTCTTACATGACTCCCAGAAGGCCTCTGCAGACACTGACATGAACTTGCTCTGCTCAGAGGCTGCTGCCCTGACTTCTTGAAACAGCCCATGTATTTAAAAAGCAAAATACTGCCCTTTCAACGTAGAACAGGTTAGTGCAAGTCTGTCACTTATTGCCAATTCCCTCCTAGTTATGCTTTTAAGAAGAGCTATTGGTTTAAAAAAAAAAAAAGGAAATAAATTTAAATATGCTCTCTTTACACCCTTGGATTTATCTTTGTCTAAAGGAATATAATTTAGGAAGATCCGTATCTAAATATTGGTAGCACACTGCTGGATTGGTCTGTTTGCGCCAAAGACATACCAACTGCATGCCTCACATGTTGACAAGGAGCATCAGTGCAAAACATCTGGTCAACATGTTTTGCCTTCAGGACCACCACGCAAGAAAAACCAAAGTATCCACAACAGGAGGACACAAGTACGCACAGGAGAGCATCCACTTTCCCCCGGGCATCAGACAGAAAAATCTCTATGAGTTGCTGCAGTATATCAAGCAGAGCTGTGTTTTACCTCTGCATCCTGTGCTGTCCTGCAGCTCAGCAGCGGCAAGCCCCAAGTTCTGCTGGTTTTAATCACACCAAGGACTTAGCTCTGCTGGTACCTCCCAAAGATTCACTTAGAAGTGTTGACAGCAGTTCTAGTAGCACTCGGGAAGGCTCCAGGAGAAGTTACAATGTGCTGAAGAGAGGCAAGTGGTGCTCCCACTGCTATCTTTAGCCTGGGTTCTGAGGAGGATCATCCTGTCCATATGTTCATCTGTCTGCTAGCCTGTCCATGTGTCTGCCAGTATCATCTCCTTCCCCACGTGCTCAGTAATTTTTGAATCCATTGTCCAGTTTCAACCAAAACTTATTGACAACTCAAGGCTCATGAGATCTCACGCATTTCATGAAAACCAGCTATTGGGTAGAGGAGAAAGGTCAAAATACTGCTGTAGTGAGCTAGACAGCTTTCTCTTCCTCTTTGGGTTCCAGATGGCCAATCTGCACAGATGTACTGGCCAGAAAGCTGGCATGTGTCAGGGCTGAGAACAGACACAGCACATGCTGCTTCATCTCATCAGTAATGTGGGAACTGGGAAGAGAGGTAGATGTTTAGGGCTTAGCATAGAAGACACAGGACAGATGGAACCCTTCTATTCTGCATGATTACCCTTATCAGTCATGTCCAGGAAGGATTGACTCTTCTGACTATCTAGCACCCCACTTCGGAGGGTTACTCTTCTTAATAATGGTCAGGCTGACCCATCTTTGCCAGCCAAACCAGAGATTCACAAGGGTGAGTCTTAATTTTGTCTTACAGAGTCAGGTTACAGGGCCATTACTTTCCATTTTCCATGAAGTCAAGTGGCTTTGTCATTCACAAGCGTTGGAACCACTAAAAACCTGTTAGGTATTCATGCAGTGGAAAACAAAACCATAAATACATACATACATACATACNAAATCCACATATATGCATGGCAAGCTCCAGTTTCATGCATTACTACCCTTTATACACAATACCTGGAGGCATACCCTGTGACACAGACCCAGCTTTCATGGTACCTGGTATTGGTCAGTGGTACTTCAACATTTGCTAGAAGCAGAGGCATGAGGCAGTCAGGGGCATTCTGTTCCATTTCAGGTTCTCAATAGGTTAGTTCCCCAAACCAAGAGGATGTTGTCTCACTCCCTCTAACTTTTCCTTGTGCTCAACTGCCCTCCTGTCTACTGTCTCCTTCCCTTGGATTTATAACCCTTTCTTCTTGGCTCACAGTTTTTGCTTTCCCTCTTCTGAACTTGCCTTTTTAGTGGTCTTCTGCACATGCTGCATGCCCAGAATCCTTATTGACTTCTCCTACAGTGCCCTCTCCCTTGTGACTCTGTACAAGGAGTACCGGGCGCTTTCAAAGCTGTCGATAAGCCAGTGTGTGCCTGCACACCCGGGACAGAACGCACTGAATGCACGAACTGCTACCAATTGCATGCACTGGCACAATGAATGTGCCAGCTCTTTGTACCTCATTATTGCAGGTCATTCACGGACTGACACTCTAATGAACACTGACCATGCTAAGAATAATAATCAGTGCTGGCCCTCAGTTAGACACAGCGGTCAGCTTTAACTGGGAACACTGAGAAGTGATGGGGGTAGTAGCTGAATGACAGGAGTGCCTGTGACTGTTTACACGATAAGCCTAAGAATAGCACAACTTTGTAGGAAGTCACTGAAATGTCCAACAAAACGAGAATGAATACATCGGGTGGGGGAATCAAATCACTTCAAGAGTTGTCTTGTGATTAAGTATTATGGCTAATATTACAAAGTTCTTCCATTGTACCACTCGAGTTTCTCAATGTCCGCTTAGAGAGGCTGTGGCGGAAATGTTACTAAAACACTGTTGTCACGGTTTCTCTGTCACCAAAGAATAATGTAGTGCAGGCTTCCTGCACTACTTTAACTGCACAGGCACAGGGCTTGAGGTTTTTCTAACTTTAAATATACTTGTGGCTACCTTGATAACCACAGGCAAACAAACAACCTACCACAGCAAAGAGCCAGACTGGAGGCACTTAGATGTTGCACATACAGGAAATATGTGGAACTAGCACAATGTCTTTAGGAAGGTGAAAACAGCCACCTTCATTGCTAAAAAAACCTGTTGATCATTCCTTGTTCAACTCTTCCCTCACTTACAATAATCTCAGCCTGTGACCACACGCATTTCTCCTTTCATGCTAACCCAAATGTGAAACTTTCTGAGTTTCTTCATTCATTTCCTACCTCTTTGTCTCCTACATCTTTGTTGTTTCCATTGAGCTCTGAGATTGTTTGTTACCACGCTTGCTGTGTTGGGATGTGGAAGTGGGGTAGACACTGTTTATTTAGCGGGGCACCACCGATGAGGGAGTGCCTCAGAGCTGTTCACAGCTGCTTGCAGGAATAGAACTGCTCACAGTAGCAGTCCGTCAGAGACAGACACTTGCGATGACGTGCTGCATTCAGTGAGCTCAGTGCTATTAACACTCTGACAATATCGCTGCAGATGGGCAAGGGTTCTGTCTGAATTGTCTCTTGGAGTTTGCTCAGGGAGACTGAGAGTGAGTCTTGGGCTGCGAAGAGTAGAAAGCCATAGACTCCACGGATTTAAAAGAACAATCCTGGATGCTCTAGAGCAGCTGTGTGTGCACTAATCATGCAACTCACAGCTTGGCCAGGAGCTTGGGCTTAAGAAAGCATTTTTTTACTTACAATAGCAGTCCAGCTGTGCTTGACAAGCTACGGAAGAGCAGCAGAAATAGAGAAACTTTAGAAAAGCTGTGAAAAAGCTGAGTGCAGAGATTGTTTCACTAGCCTCCTCCTCCCCATAGGGACCAGGAAGAATAACACAAAGCAAGGCAGACATTTCTTAGTTGAACTAAAGAGCAAAAAGACAAGGAATACCAGGGAGGACCAATAAGTCTCCCTGCAAATCCTTCCGTGCAAAGACCATTCCTTGGTTCATTTCTGGGCACATTTTTAAAGAGGGCTGCTTGCCAAAGACTTGCAGTTCCACTGCAATGACCCATTATTAGCATCTTCCTCCAGGGAGGAATTTATTTGCTGTTGACTGGAAGTTGCTTTGGCATTTTAGCCACTCCTCTTCCACTGTCTCCAAAAGGCACGGTACACAAGGAGCATGAGATGTGATCATTAGATGGCTCCTTCTGCACCCTGTGAACAGGTAGGGCTGCACCTATAGCACGAGTATATGACTGCTGGAAAAGAATTGATTCTTATCATCTTGTTCATCATTCTCCCTGTGGAATAGACTGTGTCTTCCTGTGCCTGAAATAATTTCCCTTTCTTCCTTCAAATCCCTCCTTATGTTTTGTTTTTCATGTGCTTTTCTATGAGAGCGAACCCTAGGAAACTGTTAGCTCCCATCTTTGCCTTGATCTTTAAGCACATAGAGCTGGGCAACTAAATACAGCAATTGCCTCGCTGGGATCCAGCCTGTTCCCACATGCTGGAATGGTGCCATGAACACCTGTGATAATTTCTAAATAATATAACAGCCGGAGAAAATGCAGTCCCAGATCTGATTCTTGGCTGCACATAAAACCCTATTTATTTTGCAGTGTGTGAAAGGGCCTTAATATGATAATAACTACAGTTTATACCCATTTTCATATGCGGGAAACTGAAGGCAGCCATCAAGGAAAAGAGATCTGTAACACCAGTGCCCTTAAGATTACAAAAAGCATTTTGGTGTCATTAAAAATTAAAAGCCTAGAGTAAGATAGACTTCAAAATTTAGAGTCTCTCTAGCTGTTACTGCCACAAACCGAACTACCCTGTGAAAACAGACTCTGTGACAGCATCATAGCACCTGAGCTGCTCTGCAGCGCATGCCACCCAACCACACCAAATCAGTCTCATGTCTATCCCAGGGAAACGCAGCTGATCTAGGGTATCCTTGATTTGAGGCTTTAACTGATAGACAAACCTCCTTAGCCTTTGGCAAGTTAATCTCATAGGTTTTCTCTTCCACATTGGACACCAACGGACTTCAGGCCCACATACCCTTCAGAATTGTCTGCATCTCCCCATAACCCATAAAGGGATGCTTGACTTGGACTAACACCTAACTTTAGGTGGTTAACACTGCTGGGATAAATCCCACCTTGCTGTCTCTGACTGAGACCTCTCTGAAACTTTGCTTCCATGTTCTGGATTCTTTTGGCTCTTTAGAATTTATTCCAAGAAAGACTTGGCCATCTAATCATCTAGGACCACATCTGTGAATAAACTGACTAATGAGGGTAAATACTTTAATTCTCATAGGAAAAACATGAAATTGTGCAATTGCACAAAATAAGGCAAAGATGGCCTGGAACCCTGCCCCGTGCTCCTGAGGTACCCCAAGACACTTCAGATCATGAATAAGAGAGCAGATATAGTGAATCCCACTGATACACTCTCTTGGCATGTCACTTACCTTAATATGGCTGCCTTCAGAAAAAAATACTCTCAGCAGATAAATACCAAGTATGAAACTTTTCTGCGTGTATGCAGGTCTTAGAATCTAAACAATATAGAAATGCTGGCTTCTTCTCTGTTACCTTGATAGCATCTTACAATGCCTTTTCAACCCATGCTGTCACAGAGAAAGGTTATCTGCTCCTAGGAATCATACCTTATTTTTGCCCTCTATTACAGCTGTTCTCTCAGTGATGCTCTGGATCCTGTTTCCTACATTGCTGCCGGCTTTCAGGATGAAAGGTCCTTCAGTATAAAAGCAAAATCCATGCCTAAAGACAACAAAAATTGAAATGGTATTGATTTGGTGATAGAAATTCAAAACATAAGACAAAACAAATGTTTTGAAAACAGTGATCAGTCAGGAAAACTGCAGGTGTTGTGATGACCAGGAAAGTATAATTGCTTTTCATTAAATCTTGAAGTTTGGAGCCTGATAATTGGATTCACTTCCACAGCCACTCCTTGGATATTAGCTCTCTGGAGTCAATGTTTACATTTAACCCACTGCAAACTGTGAGGCCAGAATTTACAGTCAGAGCCTAAATATAGGGCTGTACAAGACTAACATCCCATTTCCAGTGCTCCTGTTTTCAGACATTGCCAAAACATGTGTTCATACTATTTTTAGCCTTTAACTCAAGACAAATGATATTTTTTCAAGATTCATTCTATAATCCATTGTATGCTCTTTTACTCTGTGCAGGTTCTTTTTGTTTTAACAAAAGATTATGCTGGTTTTCATTTGTGAATATTTTTTTAGTTCAGTTTACCAAACAGTAAAATATTAATACTGAGGTTCAATGATTACAAGACACACAGTAAAAATAAGCATAATCCTGCAAATGAACAAAATGAAGTTAAAACTATACCCAAATGACAAAGGAATTTACATGATAATTTAACTGGAAGAAAATCAAATACATCTTAATGAATGAAAGTTCCAGAGAAAAAATGTTTTTGCTTTATGCAACAAATTGGCTTGTAATCAGAACATTCAGGTGTGGTCATGGTAGAGCTAATTTGTTTCCTAAAGTCTGATTTGGTACACATGGAAATAAACACATTGGAATGCTTCTTAAGTGCTGCCTGACCCTGTTCTTTGAGAATATCTAGTTCATTTTTTCATCCAGAATTTAGCTGTTGCTTGTTCAATTCCAGCATCATTGGCAGAGATTAACCCTTCAGCTTGATGAAGTTCTTTCAAATACACTATGTTCCTTGGATTTGAAAGACAATGGCTGTAGTATCTGTAATCAAATAGTTCTGACTTGTATAACAATTGTTTGGAGAAATGCACTTTAAAGCTCAGTGACTGACAAACGGAATATGATGCAATCCTGACCAAAGAATGAGGTTCATTACCCTTCAGCCAACTGTGCTGTTTGCTTTGCACTGTAAACTTTGTGCTGTTTAGAATACCAATGGTACACCAATTTTACATGACTGTTTTTAATTGTGCAGCTTTGTGTCAAACTGGCCAATGACTTAGCAAATATTACAGCTTCAAGAAATAATGACAGGGAAAACCTTGGGCTGCCCAAATTTCACAACATGCCCTAAAAGGATCAATGTGTCAAAAAGACAAAAAAAAACCCAGGAGAAGGCAATGGAGATTCATGCGTGGAGAGAGGAGAGGGAGCAAGAGCATGGCAAGAAAGCCCTATCTACACAACCACTTCTTTCAGACTCCGGTTTAAATGCCAGCTTCTAATACATTATTGTTGAGGCCAGGATGAATGAAAGACAGGTGCATTAGTAAGGGCAAAATGGTTGAAATGGGGAAAAATGGTTGAAATTATTCAGAAAGGCAGATGCCATTTACTTAGCATATTTAAAGCTTTATGAAGCTTTTTCTTGGTTCTGTAACAAGAATAAAACACAGAAGGCATGCTAATTTGTCTAAAGGAACACCATAAAAGATATCAAAAGTCACTTTGTGATGCCAGGCATCAAAAGCACATTTGAGACTGGATGCAATCTCTACAGGAAAATAGAGACACCAAAATCCCACTTCATCCGTATTAAAAGGCACCTCCTAATTTATTTTTTTCCTATCCCCACAGAATGCATTTATGTTTCTTTGTTACAGTGCTGAACTTTTGTACTCTTTACCATAGAAGTCCTTCCACATATTTTAGTAAAGGACAGAAAGAAGGCATAATGCATATTCAGAAGCTGCTTGTGCATCTCTGAAAAGCATCTCCAATTTCCTTTCTTACAGCTCTGGAGCCTCCAGACTCACTTGCTATTATTACACTCTTCCTCACCATTCCTTAAAAAGAGTGTATATATTTAGTTTGCCATGTATTAGGGATGAGGACAGTCTCATGGCTTTGCTGATGCTTAGCACAATAAGGTGCTGATTACTCATTAATACCAGAATGTAAACCACCATCATAACTCCAATAACATCACAGTAACAAGAAAAACACATGTGAAGTGCTAGATTAGCCCTGGAAGCACATATGTGAACTCTACTGACATCACATTCCACTCTATATCCAAACTGGTGATTACAATGTGAATGCAATTAGAGTAGAAAACCAAATACACATCATAGCTGTTGTCCACGGTTTTAGTAAAAAGGGAGTCACTATCAAACTGAGAATACTATATCCAACAGTACACAGCTGGAGGTGTGAGTACTGTTGTACACACAATGTCAGCTCCACTGACTGCTGGATCAGCAAATGTTTACGGATCAGTTGCAGCATGGCTGCCAGGCAGAGTCTAGGACAAGACTCAGACTCATCCCTTTGGATGCAGAACCAGATGCTTCCTCTCATGAGCTGCCAAATCCCTTCACTTTAACCTCAAATACACTAAAATAGCTCAGGGACAACACACGAGCTGTGCCCACTACCCTGAGCTGCCTACTCAGGTTAATAGTTATCCCACCTCTTACGCTGCCAGGGGTGCCACGTGAAAGATGCTGCCCAAGCCAACAGCATCAGGTAGAGATGGGGAAGGGAAAAATTAAGCCAAAAGTCCTGCCTCTTAATCTGACCTCAGCTTCTAACAATGGGTATTTTGTAACAGAAAGAGAAAAGGTTCTGCTGAACTTAGATGTAATCATCAAACCAAATGTTTGTGTTAAGCACAGATGCTTGGAGAGAAAGAGGGAAAAATGAAAACACAAAAATCTATGCTGGCTGGAACCAAAATAGGCAATCATCTTCCTGTTAGCTCGATTGATGTTTCATAGCATGTCCTTACATAACATCAGCTACATATTTTTCTGATTTCAAGGAAATTACCAATTTCTTTAAATTACCCACTCCGTAAAATAACCAAGGGCACTGCATTTTTAGCAAGAGCTGTCTGTGTTTGCAGGGAAATCCCACTGCATTTTAGATATTTGGATCTTACTCCAGATATCTCCAGAGTACATGAATTCCTGAAATGTTTTGTTGTGGGATGAGCCTCGGTGCTTTGCATCTTCAGGAAATCTTACAGCAGGGTTACTGCCGGGTTAATGAACGAGCACACAGTGTGTGCAGGGATTGATAAACAAGCTGATATCCGCCAGCACATTTCTATGCTTTTCTTTCACCTGTGTCCCTGCAGACCCTTTCATGTTTCTACTTTGTGGGTGCAGCTCTGCCTGGGTAGAGATCCCACACAGCAAATGCTAATGGGGGTGTGTACAAACCTAAGTTTATAAAAGTTACACAATCTCAAAGCAAGGTAATCAGACTCTGCTGCCTTAGTGGAGCACTGGTAGAAGCAGAGCACTCAGATTAATCGCACCCTAAGTAGTTTTTCCCATGTCCCTGCATGCGTGCTGGCATGCACATTTGCAGGTGTGCACCCGAACAGGCACACGTCGGCCTTTGTGTCAAGAGCCTGAGAAAAAGGCTGTTCTTTTGTAAAAACAGGAGCCACTAATTCTCTGTAAGGTTTTCAGAGAAGCCCAGCACAGGGGGAAAGAGGGGTGAGAGTGGCTCTGCCTGTGGCAGGGTGAGTTCTGCTGTCAGACCTGCTCATTGCCCAGAGCTTCAGGAATTTACGCAAATTTGGAGAGGCTGCTGGTGGTTTATGCAACCAGAAGTGAGTCCAGCTTTATAAAAGGTCTGTGATGTGTGGAGTTGGCACCCAGGGGGGCCCTGGAGAAGTGACCGGGGGGAGGGGAGCCAGCCTGCTACTCAAGAATACATCAAGCCTTTGAGGAAGCAGAGTGTGCCATGTTTGAAGATGCAAAGATAATCACAGTGCTGGGAACCGTCTTGTGTAGCGGAGGAAGCCAAACAACAAGAGGAAAGCAGCATATGCTCGTGATTTCGCACAGGAAGCAAGCAGCACCTCCTGCCAAAGCAAGATAAGAAAACTCCCATGGCCTATTCTGGACAGGGCTGTGGTGATCAACCTTCGCTTCACACTGTCCTCGCTCCACTCTGAGGCCCGCTCCCTTTCCTAATGAGTTTCAGAGCCCTCACTTCTATTAACATGCAGCATGCCAAGCACAATAGCATGGTGTATTTATAACTATCAACAGGGAAGAGTTTCCAGGGTAAGAGGGTACTTCATGTCATCTTGATGTATTTCACACTGCAAACCATCTCCAAGCTAAAGTCCTGATGCTGAAACTACTGGTCTCAGAAGAAAAGCTGCTCAGTGATTTATAGCTGAGCATGGGAGCTGAGGTAAGCAATTTGTCCAATTATTCATAGGATGGTTTGACCCTGAGTATGACAGTCACATATGATTGAAAGCCCCAGATCTAGCCCATCCAGACATATCTTCCCCATGCCAAAGACAGTACTGAAGTTTTCAGTTCAAGCAGTGCAACAACAAATACCAGTGAAAGAGCCTCAATCCACAGATCAGTAGGAAAAATACTCATTTTCTGTCTCCTTGTCTTCCCAGGTTCTCCCTCCCAAGCCCTCCTGTGTGATTCCAGGGGCCATTGCAATCATTACCTCATTTAAAATCTCATTCAACCCTCTAAGCATTCCTCTTGGCAAAGCCCCTGGCAGCCTCACTCAAACTCTCATTCACTGGGGTAGTATTTGTTGGGAGGGAGAGGAAACCATCCTGTCACCAGCAGTGCCCATTTTTTAAAGTGATTATTGGCAGTCACCATACTTTTCTCAGCAGCTATCCTTTTTTTAGGGCAGCAATTCCTAGCAGCTCAGGGCGATGTTACTACAAATTCAAGCTGAGCTGACTCACATCTTTTAAGAGGCAATGGTGATGTCACTAACATTAAGACAGGAACTCTGGAAATTCCTGGAATTGTAAAGAATACATAGGAACCGGTGTTTATTTTGCAAGTTACCAAAAAAATCTGAATGGCATGGGCCATGCCTGTTCTGCACCTTAGTGTCCAGCACTGTGCGACTGATAGCACAGGGCTGGTGTAGCCACATGTCCTTGGGAATATTGAGTCAATTTGAAGCAGGAAACGGAGAGGAAAAATCGTAGCAGGGAGCATGTACAGTTTGCAAAACGTGCTTTATGGGGGTGGGGGAAGGAGAACATGTGCTGGTCGGTCCCTGGCCAGCTTTGTCTATGCATGTCATTCTATGATTCTAAGAAGCTGTGGGTCCAGGTGTTCCTGCTCTAGGTCAAAACCAATCAGTTAGAGGTCGAAATACTGGCAACACTGCAGTTGGGAGCTCATCCCAAACACCTTCCTTAATATGCTCATTAGAGGAGCTAGGAGCGAAAATACAGGTGGTAGGAACTGGATATATTTTACATTGTTTATTTATATTTATTTACTTAGGATCAGCTCCCTGATGTCCCAAAAGCCTCATTCTCCTGGGGGGTATCTTTGAAAAGAGTTGGCACCTAGATGGCATTTAGAGCTTTGTTAGGTACTTCCATGGCTCTATCAAAAAAGGAAGCATTTGATAGCTGCACATTGCCTTTCTTGCTATTACTGATATGTAACCAGATAACAGGATGGTGTATCCCTTTCATACTCATCCTTTCCAAACATTATGACTCGCCCTTAACTATTCCAGTTTGCTGCCTGGAAAGTTGATTGATCTGAGCTATCTCAAAAGAAGCAGCAAGATCAACAGCAATGTTATCTAACCCAGCCTTCAGTATTTCACCCCCATTCTCAGATATCCAAAGGAAAAAAATCACTTCTATAACTGCATACCTGAGCACCCTGCAACACCAGTTAGTTGCAACAAAAAAATGCAGATAACTGAGGCTGAGAGCCACCAAAAAACCCCATTTTGCTTCCAGCTTCTTTGCCATTACTTGAAATCTCTGGCCACTAGGGAACATAACAGCATTTGAAAGTAATTTTTCAGATGTCTACGCATACTGAGGTTATCTGAAATTTTCTCACCTTGTCTTATCAGAAAATTATATTTTGCTTCTTGATCTTTAATTTTCTGTTTCACACTGCTTAGCATTCTTCATGGACACAGGATACCATCATATTTCAGCCAAACCTACCTTCCTTCCTTGTTATACAACTCTCCTCCCTCCTCTACTAAACTGTGTTCACTCTCATCTCCCACAAAGCCACTGTTATTCGGCCTCCACTTTTTCTGTGCAAAAGGAAAAATAATGTCCTGCACAGAGAAGCAGGATGAGAGATTTCCACAAGCACTTAGAATTTCTTTCAGGGGAAAAAAAGTGCTTGATCTTGAGAGTCTGTAGTACTGCAAGGAAGAGAGTCTTGCAATTTGGTTGAATTGCAAGTCAGAATCCCAAAGACAAAGTCCACAACAACTCTATATACAATGTCCACTCTTGCACTCAGGCTTGGGTTTTTTTTCCCAATTTATGTTCCCTATAAATAAAGTCTGAGATATTGTTCAGACCCTTCTAGGGTAAGTTATTTTCCTTGCACAACTCACTTTTTTAATAGCTCACTCAACTTCTAGACATAAGCTTATATCTATAATATTCTAAGATCCATGTACCCACAACCCCTTCCTTTTCAGAATGCTACAATTCCCCTTCTTTCCTTTGCTGTCCTAACTGGGTCCTCCTGGTTCTAGAAAGGATTCAGTAGCCTATTTACACAGTCCTTCATACTGCCTGTCTTGCTGACAAACTGGAAGTACAACTCTCACCCTTTCCATTTTCCATTGATTAGCAAAGGAGACAGAGGAGCTGTTTATCCACTGAGGCTGTGTTTTTCAAGATGTTTTGTTTTCAACTTCTCTTCAAGTGGGGGTCTAGGAGCAACTCCAAGCTGACTGAAGTGAGGGACTGAAGTGCAGGCAGAAAACAAGGAAGGGATGAGAAAGAATGGAGGGAAACATTTTTAAGGAGAGAAGGGAGTTGGTTAGAGGGAAAACAGGAAGAGAAAATACTGACAGGCATGGATGTAAGACCAAGGATCCATCTACCCCATATCCTGTCCCAACAATGACCATATGCAGATGGTTAGGGATGAGTAAGAGTGGGACTAACTTCAGGTATTTCCTTCTAATACTCCCCCAGTCACCAATTATTATCAGCTCAGGAATTTCCCGCAATATAGAGGGTTTCTACACTTCTCCTCCAGGCTGTAGAAAGTTTTCAACCCCCTAAAATCTGGCAAGGAGATTCAGACATATACTATCCACTACATAAGGAGTTATATCCTTTTTCGGTTCCAAATTCTGCTCCTCCTCCTTCCTGTCTTCATCTAATAGCCCCTACCTTTTGAATTGGAAAAGATACACACAACTGATCCTCAGACGTGTGTCCTTCACAAATCTGTAAGTCTCTATCCTGTAGCTCCCAAGTCACATCTTTTTCAGTCTGCAAGTGTCTTGGTCTCCCTCCTCGATCATCCTTCACACATTCCTCTCATTCTCTGAAATTCCTTTGATCCTTTTTGATATGCTATTCCTGGTGTACCTCCCAGTTTGGCTGCATCCTTTGAAGTGAAAGGATCAGAAATGCTCATAGCATAAAAGACATCGATAATTTATGGATTTGTGGAGTTATCATGGTGTTCTGTACTGTGGTCTTTATTTCTTCCCTGGTAATTCCTAAAACTTGATTTTCTTTTTGAGCTGCTCATGGTGGTATTCACTTTCACAAACCCCTCTATCACAGCATTCAGATCCCTCTTTGTAGGAGTAATGATCAGCCAACAGCTTTTTAACAGGTATTTTACATACGAAAGGTAAGATCTTTTTTTCCTATGTACATCATGCACATTTATCTTCAGTGAATTTCATCTGCCATTTTTTCACTCAGTTACTAGATTCCTAGAGTTCTGCATTTCATTGCAATCAGCCCCTCATCCTTACGAATCTGAATAACTTGTCATCATCAGCAAACACTGTCACCTCCTTACCACCTTTTCCAGGTTATTTCTGAACATGTTGACAAGTACATACCCCAGCACCAGCTCCTGAAAAACTTCACTGATCACCTCCCTACGCTGCAAGAACTGGTTGATCCTTCTTAACCTCTGTTTTCTATTTTTTAACTGAGCATTTTTTTCTGAGCACGATCCTACCTCACATGCCTGTTCAAAGCCTTCTGCAAAGGCTTTTTGAAAGGCTTGCACATTAAAGGAAAGAGGATGCTAACTACAGTTTGTATATTTTTGTAAAAGGTGTACTCGATCCAGTAATAGTACTCCATTCATAATCACTCCTAAGCACACACAGAGCTTGACCTGTTGCCTTCCTTTGGCCAGGAGCCCCTGCTAGTGCAGGAGCAGGCTTCTGGCTACGGGCTGGGACGCCCCACTGGCTCAGACACTGCCAGCGTGCGGGGCCTCGCTCACGTCGTGCAATCCCCACGTACAGCCTGTCACACACTTTGTTTCCTATGGGCTGGGCCACGCCGAGTGAAGGATCAAGCAGAAACATCCTACCATCTACGTGACCCTGAAGTGCTTTTCCTTAAGGCTGGGTGTCAGACTGCACATAGTAAAGCCAAGAGACCACCCTGTGAAGGCAACAAGACGGAAAAAAAGAAACTGGGAAAAAATAACAGGAGGAGCAAGTGAAGAAAAACCCAACATAGGCAAGTGAGAATAGAAGTGTGATACTAAGCAGAGTATCTCTGACCATCTGGATCTTTCTGTAGTTCTTATGTTTGAAGATTGATGAGTGACAAAATAAATAACACAATGCTTCTTGTTTTGATTTTTTTTAAAAAAATTGATTCAACGTGATTTGGAAACTGGCAATATCAAAACTTAAAAGCTAAAGGTTCTGATTCAACTAAGTCCCATAATGAAGTAGTTTATACTTGCCAAATAAATTCATCAATGTATAATCCTGTGGACGGACTGGGGCAAACTGTACTTGGTATAAAGCATGTATTTGTCAAGCTTATGTAACCATATGGATGTGCCAGATCTGATTCAGTGTTTTGCAAACAAAATATTAAAAAGTACTTAAAAACTCCGTAATTGTGACTGAAAACAAGGATATAGCTCTACTCAGAGGAAAGAATGTGTTCACAAGCAAGCATTGGCTTTTGGCTCTCAGTGAAAGTGCAGAACAAGATACTTGAGCATATTGCTTATTCAGGCTGAAGCAGATCAGATGCTGCTTGACTCCTCTCTTTCCTTTGGCTTCAAGTTGCCTGAAAGTCCATGCCGCTGCAGTGTACACTCGTGACAGTTCCTCTGCATTTTTTTGAGGTTATGTTAAGAACCACAGAGTTTCACTTTTATTTACACTAATCTGTTGCCCCAACCACACCAAAATAAGGGAATAGCTAGTACGATTTTGGGTGTACCGGTAAGTACCTTTACATTACTGGATTGGTGTAAGATGATTTTCTTGTAGCATAGGGCTGAAGGCACAAAGGCCACCAGCCAGATCCTCAGTCAGCATGAATGTAGAGCTGAGGATCCAGCCACATGCCAAATTGAACAACGGCACTTTAGAGCTACCTGTTTGTTAATGGCATCTGACCTACTTACACCAGCTCCAAAGACTCAGACTTTCCCTTCCTGAAAATAGAAGGTGGCATGGGGAACAAAACCAGCCACTGTGGACAAATTAATGGGCATCAGTGTTTGCAGACATCCAACAATTAAATTTGGGTGGTTCAGTACATTCCTAATTAAGTACAATTAACATTTGTTCTTTACTTGTTCATTTTACATACCTCACTGATGTTCCAAATCTGGTTTCCCCTGATCATCTATCCAAGCACATCCTAATGATTCTGCCTTTCAATCCCTTACTATTATTATCCTGACATAAACAATGCAGAAATGCAATTAGACTGCTATGCACACATGGACTGCCTCCTCTTTCACTGAAGCTACTGGGAGTCAGGCCATGCACTGTCATTATGATAGTTTCAGTCTTTCGGTATCTCTGCAGTAGTTTCAAGGAACACCTCTAGTTTTTTTCCTCCCAGATACTTCATATATTCAGCCCTCCATCTCCAATCCCACCATTAGGTGGTTTTACCACCAAGTAGACTTCATATCTTGACACTGTAGCCAGGAGAGCAGAACATCATGTAGCAGTTTCCCCAATTACTTTGTTTTTGTAAGCAACTCCATAATACTGTTACATTTCTCTCTCCCCCAAGCAAATAAACGCAGAGGAAAAAAAAACCAACAGAAAGCCAAAAAACCACAGATTGATGTGATGTCAGGGTTGTAAAATAATAATATAACACTCAGTTTGAGACTAAACAAAACTGATAGCTCAAGAGGAAGGAGGCAGCAAGGTGATGGGAGAGTTGAAACACCCGTGGTAAAATTTCAGTGTTGCAACTGTCTGCAGTTTCTGAAGGGCCAGTCAGTCAAACCTTGGGCAGCAGAGGTTGAAGATCTGTCTTGAACTACCCACATATAAATGTCCAGAGAGAGAAACTGGCCCCAAACAACACTGAACAGCTGCTGAGCAAGCCAGTGCTTCCAGTGAGCAATAGCAGTATCCCACATGCCTTTCTTGGCAATTTCTGCCAGGTCAGTTTAAGATAAACAAAATCCACTGAAGAGATTCAGGTCAAGAATCATTAACATCAAGCACGTTCCTGGCATGCAGATGCTTGTTCTGCAGCCTCAGAACTGACCTGTTTTAGGTGGATACCAGCCTGCCTGGCTCTGGAGACCCTCAGCAAGCCCTGCCGATGCCTGCCCCCATACACCTCTGCTGACAACCCAACCTGAAACAAAGTCAGGATGGATAGGATGGCTCCAGAATGGTAGAAAAGAGGCTAAGGAGGCTGCTGGGCACTTCAGGACAAGTCTCCCACTGGGCTGTGCTCTTCTATATCCACTGAGCACCTGGGGGCTGCCCAGCCTGGGAATGTGTCTGTTACAGAGCAGCAGCATACGCTGCAGTAAAATAGCCCTGGAAAAGCAGTTTCTCAACCATTTGAGAAAGACTAACTTCTTTTTTTTTTAATAGCTTTTAATTTTATTGTGTTTTGTGTCTTCTACAGTCTTTTGGTTGTCATCTCTAAATTGAATAGATCTGCATAAGCTTTCAAAAAACCCAGAACGCTGCTTTTTGCCTCAGATTTCCTTGACTCTTCTATGTTTCCTTGTTTGGGTCAACATCAGAAGAAAATCTTTCTACCTACATATCTAGTTAGGTAGCTAGCTAACCAAAGGTTGATTAATGGCAAGAGTTGGTTTAAGCAAAGTAATTGTAACAGAAAAAAAGAACAGGGAAATTTTAATAATGTTGGTCTTTCCACATTTCAAAAATTCACATTTGTTGAGCAATTTTACCACT
>WBMY01018677.1:214123-254832 GCA_013397315.1 Donacobius atricapilla
TTTTTTTTTTTAAATTTGCTATGAGGAAACTATGGAAATTATTTTATTTGGCCAGTCTCCTGTTACTGGCCTGAGTGAAGCAGAGAGAAGAGTTATGCAGATTGATTGTATCAATCAAAAAGCATTAAACTCTATCTGTATTTAAAAGCAATGCAATTCTTTGAGGTATTTTTAGATTTTTGTTACTGAAATACTGCTTGGAAAATAAAGTGAAGGAAGTATCCACACAACCTCACGGTTGCTATTAAAGGAAGCCATAGGCACCAGTCCTTCCAAAAAAAAAAAAGCACCTAACTTAGGCAGTCAGTCTCCAGCTTGCAGCGACAGCGCTCAAGTGGTGTGAAGTTGATCACACACATAAATATTGGAGCAAACAGACCTTGGAGCCAATAGTGCACTGCAAGGTCATGGCAGCAACAGCATCTTTTTATTCAGAATGCACACTCTATCCTATGACATGGGACTCAGAAATTTCCTGAGAATCTCTACTACCTCATACTGAAGGGTAACCTGTGGGGGTTTATTGACCTAAAGTACAAGGTACATCTGTGTACAGAAACAAGCACTACTTGAGCACAAACAGAGCAGCATTTTAGTATTGGAAACCTAACGTTGGGCAGATAAATACAAAAAAAATGATGTAACAGCAGAACAAGATATGTTTCTTATCTCCTGCACAAGATACAAACACATTAAATCTGTTGGTTAGGCAAACCTCCCATCACACAAAGAGAGAACTATAATGAAATAGGTGGGATTAAAGGGTTTTCCAGTTCTTCAGGGAGAGCACCTGAACCTGCACAGACATTAGCCTGAGCAAGATGTGCCAGCTGCTGAGGTACTCCACTATGCTCCCCTCCTGGAGCAGGAGACAAAATGTAATTACTTAGGTATTTCTGCCTTTCTGCAATAGCAAATTTTCATATTATTCAGAGGGAGACATCACACTCCTTTTAGACAAAGCATTAAAAATGCTGTTCTCCAGACTACTTCTTCAATGAGTACTTAAAGGAGAAGGAAAGGGAGAGGGTTAAAGGGAATCGTCACAGAACAATTACGACGGCAATTTGGAAGCCAGTCTGGAAACAACATTGTAACAGAGCCAACAGCTGATTCAAATAGTTGCATTTCTCCTTTGATCACCTGCTCAAACACACTCCTAATTAGCATTTAATGGAGTCTACAGTTCAGCACATTACTGAACACCTGCATGCAGATGTTAATTCCTCTTTCTGAAGACATGCTCTCCTGTGCTGGAGTGCAGACCTGAGCTTGCTAACAGAAGGAAATATCTGACAACAGATGAGCACCACTGCAACTCCCAAGGAAGAGCCAACTGTTTCTACAGTGCTGTACTGGATTTCAATCCAGAGTATTCACAGTTGTAAAAACACTTGAAAAAAAATAAAAGACTCAAAATTTTCATATATGCCTTTCCCAAGGTTTCCCTAGTTAAAAGATGTCATAATTTCTCTTCTCTTACATCTAATAACAAATATAAATTTTGCAACTTGTCCTTATAAGGTAACATACCAGACAGAGTAAATGCAGCTCTCACCTGTCCTTGAAATGGAGAATTTCAGGTAATACTTATTCCAGCAAGAGGAGGGATTGCTAGTGCCACCTCTTGGTGAGAAGGGCACAGAAAGAAAGCCATTAGCATAATCCCAAAGACTTTGTGGGAAAAATAACTTCTAGGAAGTGCTGACCACTCTCTGATTGATATCAATGCACTTTCAAGTATTCTTAGTTTGAGGTGTTTAGTATTGAGACCCTCAGTATTTAGATGTCTGACAGACTCCAACAATGCCCTATTTATTTTAAGAACGTGTCTTGTACCCTTGTAATTAAGCATGTACTTAAATGTTTGCCTGGTGCTAAATCCCAATTCTATGAGAGCATTAGAAGAGTGAAATCCAGGGGGATGTGATTATTCTTCAGCTGAAACTGAGAAAATGTTGTGTCTTGAACTAACAAGTTTTTAAATATCTTCATTGGGCTGTGATCCAAATACCTTGCTCGTTTGCACCCTCCAATAGCAACTTAATGATAATGCAGTTGTGGAGGTTGAGTGTTAGTCATTAAGTCTGTGCCAGATTTCATGATGCAGGAAGAGCTGTGGATAAGTGAGTCACCACAAACTCCTAATCATAAGAAACAGAGTTCAAAAGAAAAGTAAAATGTGAAAAGAGGCTTAGTTGAGCATCACATCCACATCAAGTAAGCTCGCATGGTGCCATTTATCCTTTACCCTGTTTAAATATCACCTGGAGAATGGTGGGCACATTTAGCTTGCCAAACTGAATCTATGGCTAAACATATCACAGGGCAGATATGATCTTCATGGAAGAATTTTGTACGGTGTCTTCTGTTGATTTCAAAAGAAGCCACACATAGGAGTCACTGTGCATGGAGAAAAGCATGGAGGAAAACTTCTCCATGTGAACGTGTGAACTTTGCAAGACATTGTCTTCTCTCATAAAAATGCAAAAGCAATTATCTCTTCTGGACCAATATTATATGCATGAATAGTAGTGAACTGTGAATAAACTCAAACAGCAATACCAAATAACCGTTCTGCCCTCCATTTTCAAATAACAATGGAGAAAAAGTTAAATTGTGACTACATGTCCACTGAAAAATATATTGATAAAAGTAGACAACTTTTATTAACTAAGCAATGTTTACAGCAAGCTTTATGCTTGTAAAAAAATATTTAAGTGTAAAAGAAGACATACTAAATAAAAGTAAAGACATTGTCCTACCTTGTTTTAGAATGGTTTTGTTTACAGGGATACCACATCCATGTAATTTTAGGTGGAGGAATACCATACACAGTGCATGTCAGCACTTGTTTGCTGCCTAGTAAATGTAGATTGGGATCAAGGAATGATGACACAGCCTTTTCATATATCTGCGGTTTCACTGGAAAGGGTCAAAATTGGAAAGCAATTAAAACCAGCTTATTTATAGTATTGAACTACTATAAGAATGCTACATTCCTGCAGTGTGAGTAACAAGAAAAATCCCCAAAACAAAATAAAAACACAGTCCTAAGTCAAGTCAGACGAGTGGTTAGTAATGCATTTAAGTCATCAGGAACAAGTATGTGGCTGTGGAAGACAGAAACACTTCTAATGAAAACCAGCATCCATCTTTTAGTGCAAAGATGGGTCTTTCACCCTGGATATCAGGCTTGGGTTTGGGTCCATGAGGTCAGTAAAAAAACCCACAATGCCCTGATGTGTGCAAGATTGGTGACAGTCCAGCTCAAAGGAATCAATCATTTACATGCTCAGGAGAAGCATGGGAACATGTTGCAAACTTACCATTTACCGTAAGAGTGACTGTAAGATTCTTGGACAAGTTCCACTGTCGAATGCTCAATATTATGGTGTAGTTTCCAGCATCCTCCTCAGCAACATCCTTAATGACTAATGAATAGTCTTTAACAATGTACCGGGCACATTTTTCAGCAGCAGGTAGCCCATCTTTTAACCTGTTTCATGGAATTCCAGAAATCAAAATTCTGAAAAATATTTCTGCTTAAACCACCCATGGTACATCACATTCCTCAGTCTTTGGGAAGGGATTGGATTTCCAGTCTGAGATTCTGTTTACCAGGGACTTGTTCATTCCTTTCAAATAAGATTGCTGATATTTGTAAACCACTTCAGAGAATACTATTCTGTGTATTAAAATTGATAAGGATCTGACGGGGCTCCATGGTATTTGAGAGTTGCTGAAAATTGCAACTCTGTCTCTGAAGAGCCCAGTCATCCATGGCTGTGACTGCCATCCAGTCTAAAAGACAACCATTTTGGCTAAGAGTAGGTCACAGAAATAAAGGTTGCATCATCTTGCACTGGCCATTTCTCTATGAACTCAGAATACATCCTGGGACAAAGTATTACAGTACTCTAAACGCAGCTGTGATTTTAGGAAGAGGAAGAATAAGTAGATTAGATAAGCACTCAAGAATCAGATATCCTGCTATCAAGAGAATGTTTTTAAAGATAACAGAAAGTCAGTGTAGAAAGTACTAACTGTTGCTCACACACAGATTCCTGAAGCAAAAGATCAAAGTCTAAAATACAGTGTGAAGTGCAGTTTAACAAGCTGCAAGAAGGTTAACATGATGTTAGTAGAAGGGTACAACATATATTCATTATGATGATGGATTTGGTCTAAACAGTTCACAGATTTTAGTAAATATTTACAGAAAACTCTTACTGTTATTAGAGGAGCACTACAATTTGGTCAAACGACTTATGCATTTAGGCCTTTAACTGTATATGTGTTTTACAGAACCATAGAATAGCTGCAGCTGAAAAAGTCTTTGGAAGTTATTTAGTCTAATGTCCTACACAAAGCAAGGTCAGAAGGTTGCCCAAAACCATTTTCAGTATGGTTTTTTGGATCTCCATGAATGGAGACTCCACCACCATTCTGGGCTATTTATTCCAATGTTTGACCAACCTCAATTTTAAATTAAAAAAAAATTAAAATTTGTTAAAATGTTCGGAGATTTTTTTAGTTCAGAAGCTTTGGATATATATGTGTAGTCAATAAACCCAACACTGGAGAAACAGAAAATTTTGTATAAATTGCTGGCATCAGTGTCACAGTCACCCCCTAGTTTTCCACATGGAGCCATAAGTGTAAAGGTTTTGTAAAACAAGACAACACTTTTGGAGTAAAATTAATTCCTGGCTGTAAGATGAACTCCCACTATTCATCTATGTATATTTTATTTTCTTAATCAGTCTTGTCATAGACCCTTTGTTGAAGTTCAATGAATTGAGCCAGAGTTACTGGTGTTTAAAATTATTTAAACAAAAAACCCCTTGAGATCATGAATAGATAACATTGTTACATATGAAAATGGTTTGGGTCAATAAAAAAAAAGTCTTTCTTAACACAGCATACATGAGAAAAAATGAATGATCCAGTGAATGCTCTGCTGAAGTAGAACGACAACCTGCAGATCACTGCAAAATAATACCAACTTCCATTTCTTTGAAATAGTGCATGTCTGTATGACTTGACTCAATAATTTATTTTAATTAAAGTCTTCTTTCTCTTATTGTCTGAAAAGCAGGTTCAGGTTTCATATCTGGGTCTGAATGAAGCTGGATGCAAAACTGCAGTCAAGGCTAGCAGAGATATTTAGCTATAGAGTGTCCATTGATTTCAAGAGGAGACATATCCAACCTATTTCAGGATCTCAGCTTTAAACTTTCCATATTTCCTTTCTCACACTTGCGAAATGGAGGTAATATTCTCATAAATTGTTAGAACCCCAGGCAGCTCTGAAACTTCAAAAAATCCTCCCCAGCTCTATTATAAAAAGATGTCCAGGATGCATATGTGAAAGTAATTGTCCTACCATATAACCTCTGGAGAGGGAAATGCCTTCACTTTCATTGACAAACGATAGGATTTTCTTCCAGCCACAGCCTCCAGCGTAGTTTTTCTTCGACGTTTCAAATTAATGAACATCTTATCTTAAACAAAATAAAAATATGCTTTGTATTACTGATATTCATCCTGCAAAAAAGAGTAGCTCTATTAAAGAAAATGCGACTCAAAAATTATCTTTAATAATTTTGATGCTCCCAGATGTTAACAGCAAGAATAGAGCCTAACCTCCTAGAGATCTATAAAATAGAAAAGAATACCACAAATATGCAAGAAACTGAGATGCAGTTCCCAGGGCATGAAATGCTTGGAGAAGATGTACTCTAGCCAAATTCACATTGTGCTCCAGCCAGAAAAAAAGGCACAAGAGATAAAGTGGTCTGTAGTATGTGGGAGGCTGAACTGAGGATGATCGGATGATCTTTCCACTCCTACAGGCCAAGAATCAATGAATGTTCCAAAAGAAAATATTTTGCCAGAGAGGATTTAAGGATCTTCAGAGAAATAGCAAAGGAAAAGGCAGAAACTTTCTGTATCATTGGTAAACAGCTGTTTCATCAAACAAACAAATCTTTGTGACTTCACTGGAATAATATCAACCTGCTGGAATTTGTTCTTTTCCAGTTGCTCTGCCCCATATCTCCAACTCTCTGCCAAGCTGATGGCTTTTACCAGTGGCAATAAAACATAAAATTCATGCAGTACATTAGAAAACATCTCTTTCTCCCCTGCCAACCGGTGCAAAATAAAATATTCAAAAGATAAAAATGTTTGAATGTCCTTTTGATGGTACCTATGGTGCAAGATTTGCTCACATTATGAACAGCATAAGGGTGATGGATATCCATTAAACAAGTTCAACATTTAATCACACTTACCATGTATATATTGAAAATAATATGCACAAGACAAATAAATAGTTCATTTACACAAGACAAGTTATAAAGATACAGCCCTGATTCTGCAAACCTTTATTCACACAGGCTCTTTCTAATATGGGTATCCAGTTGATGAGGCTGCTTATGTGAATGCAGGGTGACTTCAACACTCCCAGATTCTCTGGCTTTAATTTTAACCTCCAACTTCTCTGACTTCAATCTAAATCTCAGTTTCTGACAGATGCAGTTTATCTGTTTAAGATACAGTAAGTGGTTATCATGATTCATCCTTTGCTCCCCGTGCCTTATTCCAGTGCTTAAATAGAGAAAACAGGCTGAAATTCTCTCTAAGAATAACCAACACAGAGTGCTTAGTCCACACTTCCAGATAGGAGAGAAAAGATACACCACTGAAAATCTGTAACAAATCCATCCTCTGACCATGAGTCATCTGTTGTGGAGGACACCCACCAACTACTTGGTCTTCAACCCCATTGGTGCTCCAAAGATCTTGGATAGTTCTAATTGTAACAGGCTGTCCCAAAGAAGGTCACTTCCCAAGGAGTCCTAACGCAAAATAGTCCTTATTCATACACATTTGAAATAATATCAGAAATCTCTGGATTTCACAGAAGGTCCAGACAAACCATAGGGAACTTGATCAAAGGTCCTGCTGTAAAACCATATTCATGATTTACAGTTTTTGAATGGTCTACCAGCTACCAGCTCCATGTAGCCTTAGGATATTTATTTCTTTATTTTTTTCATAGAAAGAAATATTTAAATACAATAGAAGAGGAAGTGGGAGTCTTCTATTTAAATTATGTTTATACCTTCTTTTTCCCCCCAAACTAGAGTTTCCCTGATTTAATCGGCTAGAACTGCACACCTCCTATTGTGAGGACAGTGCCACGACAATATTTAGCAGACAAAAGTGATGAAATTGAACATTAACAGGTCTACTGCCAACAGTACAAAACAGTAATGGACAAAATGGCACATTTTCCCTTCTGGAGCACCTCCCTCCCTTGTTTCCATTTTTCTGCCCATAATGAATGTACTACAAATTCACTTCTACCTTCTGTCACAATCGGACTATCACACGACAGACCTTGGCACATGAACATTGAATATTCTACAAATGTGCACCACTTCTTACCATAAACAATGACTGTTGTGTTGACGGCCTTGATCGACGGCCCGCTCTTCACGTGGCAGGTGTACTGGCCTTTATCAATATCCCGCACTCTGTCGACAACGAGGATGCTGTAAAAAACGTTGGCCTCTGAATTCTTCTGATCGATACGCTGCATTACAGAACCTCTTTTCCTTGTCTATAAAAGCCAAAGAAATTAACAAGAAAGAGCTCAATCAAACCAATTTTCATGATTATTAAGATTTTTTATTTTTCTGTACTGCCGCCGTAACTTAACAAAAAAAATCCAAGATGCCTTTGTACAGCACAGACAAGCAAAAGATGCTTAACGTTTCCAGAGGGTCAGCAATAAAAAAACATACGCCAACTTATAGGGTAGTCCACCCCTGTCTTCACCCAAGCTGTCATGGCATCCGAAGTAGTACTTTCCAGAGGAAGATCCTCCCTTTTGTATAGCCTGTCATATCAAAATGCCCAGCTCCCCATTGCCATTGTACAGCACTGCTCCCAAATATCCCTGAAGCCATGCTATGAAGAGCAGGACATAGTTTAGTGCCTGGATTCAGTGACATAGGAAGCAGACACATAGAAGAAAAGGACATTAACACAAGGAGGGGAGAATTCTGGAAACACTGTCGACGGAAAAGGGACTAGATTTGGCAAGGGAATAGCAGGGTGGAACTGAAGATAATGTGACTCTGAGGAGTTATTTCCTGCAACTCCCCCTCAGCATTTGGCCTCAAAGTTTATTTAACCCAGGACATTGTTGATGTCTTATAAACACTGAGCACCCTTCAGTTACCATCTAAATAAAAACAAAGCGCAATTCCACAAGTGTGGTGCCCAGGTAGGGCAGCAACAAGCAATATAATATAATTGGAGCATTTCTTGTTGCTATGTTGTTTATTTCTGAGGTGAAAAAATGCCAGGGGAAATGGCTACAGTAAGCAATAAACAATTGCATTAATCTTCCCTATATAATGCAATCATAATTTCAGCCTGTGATTATATACAATGAATGACATAATAAATGATCTTGACTTAAATCACCAGCATAAATCAAACTGACATGAAAGAAATGGGAGTTGTAAACCTTAAGCTAATGTCAAATTTCTTATCAGTTTTACACGGACTCCCTGGCAGTTATTCTGTAAGTGACAAATATTTATGAGGATGCTCCCAATGTGGGGGGTGGAGAAGCACATTCAAGATCATTCCTGCAGTTGTCAAAACAAGAGGATTGTTCGTGTGACACTTAACAAATGAGATTTTGGCTAGCTAAATCAAAATATCTTTTCTAAACATGCTCGAATCGGGTGCCTGACTGTCTGCCAGTCTTTGAAATGAATGTGTTGAGAAGACAGCCTCACTGAAAACTTTATTGTCATGAGAGAGAGCCCCTGCCTGGGACAGGGTGATAAATTTCTCCTGTTTCATGAGGTCGAAAAGAGACTCCCAGAGATGAAACAATTCCAGTGTTTGCTGGTGATTATGCAATATAACCAGAACACATTGTGTAAACATGTTTACTTATGAAATTAAGCATCAGAAGGAAAAAAGAGAAACCTTAAGAGACATGTCGGCAAGGGTCAAAATGATGGAATGCAAACAACGGCAAGCATTCTGAAGCAGAATTCCACCCGGGATGCTAGATGCAGCATGGTCTGTGGGAAACCTCTGGTTTCTGCTTTCCAACCGCAGCACTCACCTCTCCAGGGTATGTCCATGTCATCTGCACTCTGGTGTTCCAGGCTGCAGTGACAGTGCAGTTAATTGATAGGCTGTCTCCCTTCAGCAGCTTGACAAGACGTGGGGTACTTAATTGAACATCAAAAATTGTGTTGGCTGCATGTCACAAAGAGGGAGAACAATTAGTAAGGGCAGCAGGGCAGGGGGCTTTCTGAGGGATGGCGGATGAAGAATGCCACCTACTTTCTCTGTGCGTTAGGTACTTCGTGCTGTACATGCGCCCGCCGACAGTTGTCTCACAGCTCAGGAGCCCAATGAATTTGTAAGTTGCCTTAGGTATTCTGAAGCCTTGCATGCTATCCCAGATTATTGTCTTGCCATCAGGAATTAGGGTTTCTAGTGGGATCTGGAAGTGCCAAACATACATCATAAAAACAATTCATCCTCATGTCTACTCTCTAATCAGAGTTGCCTAGTAAAAAAGGGATGGGGGGGAAAAGCACCCAAAAAATGCCAATCAACATGAAAAGGATGACATTTAGTGATGTGGGTTTTTCAAATCACATTTTCATCACAAAATAGAGGAAAAACCTGGGTGAAGAATGAGTATGTTGCATTTGTTTCCAGGATTTCATTATTTATAACAGGATGTAATTTATGACACAATAGATTGACACTACCATTAGCTTCAGCACATGGGCTGCTATTCTTTTGGCTCCTGGCTGTCAGCTAAAGTGCTCATCTCCAGAAACCTTTGCAATTAAATATCCTAGTTTCACCAAAGAGAAACAAAAACACACTTTTCAATGGAGATGACGAATGGACCTAATTTGCTATCATTTTCTGGCTTTAAGAAATTCCTGCCAGGATTCAATTCCATGCATGCCATATTTGTTTTGCCTAAAAGACTTAAAAAACAAACAAAAAATTATGGCCATGTGGGATCAAATGTTCATTTTATCAGCAGTACAAGTTATCTTTTATATTATGATCCTTGGCACTTTAAGCCCCATTTTATAATGTATCAAGAAAACCCTGAAAAAGTAAAGCCTACCATAGCCATTGAAGCTCAGACAAAACCTCTAATTTTCAGATCACGCTATTTTGTTATACCTTATTGATGGAATAAATGCCACCATTTGGAAAGTACAGAGATCAGCCATGAGTACAAAGCCTGGATATGAATCTGCTTTGATAACACCTGTTTTGGTGGTGAAAATAGGATATTTTTGAAGATGGCACAGAGCAGAGTTTAAATGAATTACCGTCATAAGGAAAGATCCCTGGATCAACTAAGCACCTTGCAGCCCATCACTTCCCATTGTGCACCACTCTCACCGTGTCCCTTCATATCTTTATTCCCCTTCAGTTGAGCAGAGGACTTATGCTTTGGACAGCCCTTTCCTTCCTACAAGCAAAGCCAGCATGGGTGGCTGTCAGAGGCTGGGGAAGCATGAATGTCTGTCTCCTTCCCATGCGGTACAGCTTCTCTCTACAATGCGGCACCCTCGTGGCTGCCTGCTGAGCCTGTGCAGAAATACACCCTTGAGGCCACATTCACTCATCTCATGCCATTTCCTCCAAAATAACTAAGTGCACGATGAATCAAATGAACAATAAATACAGAGCACAAAATGATGTGGTAGAATTCCTTATCTTTACAACAGCTGATAAGATGCTATAATAAGCATGCAAATTGCAGGGAAGTGTGTGTAGCACACACACAAGTAAAGTTTGTTACATTACAACCTGCTGGCTACCATTCAACAATATCTTGGTCCTATAAGCTCTGTTGCCACTCCTGTTCTAAAAAAAAAAAAAAAAAAAAAAAGGTCAACTTTGGTTTAAATAGTTTGTAGTTATGTTTTCAAGGGATTCAATTGGATTTCTCCTTTTGCTGCTTTGGTAGAAACCAAAGTATTTCTGAGCATATTTCTGTATAGGTTTCCATGAAGAAAGGGAAGCCAGAGGCTCAGAGCCTCCCTAGACTGGGATTTCCCAGGGAATACATTCACTGCTCACTCATTACTAAATTGATGTATTACTGACTTCGTATTAGCCTTATTCCAGGAATACAAAAGTAACCAAAACACCCAGAAGAGTCCTGTTTTGCAACTTGTAATTTTGGGAGTTGTCTGGATATCCACTAGGCTTACTTATCCTGGAGGCAAATCTTTGTCTGTACTGTTTATTCATCTGCCACCCCTCAAAACCACTAGAGCTACATCTTTTTTGTATTTTTTTTTTTTTTCAGCTCAAAGAATAGATTACACCCAGTCACCTGTGAAAGCATTACACAACACTAAGTTACTTGAAGGAAAATTTCAGAAAATTGAGGTCTCTGACTAGCAAAAGACCACTGTAACATGGCTGGTCTCTGACCAAATCTCAAGGGGAAAAACCCAAGATGCTGCAACAAGTCCCCTTTGGAGGGTGGAAATACCAGGACTTTGTCTCAGATGAGAAGATGGATGTGGAGGCTGGTTGCTCAGCCTGCCGCCTTCACAGCTGTACCCTCTCTCCCTGCTTGCTTCAGTTTCTTACCCAGCTCTTCTCCATGCTGTTTTCTGCCAACCCCACTGGTTCAGATTACCTGTTTCTCACCCCCAGAGAGCCACAGTTGTTTTGCTCTGCCCTAAACCAGCTTTCAGACCACCAGCTAGAAACATGGTATGGTCACCACCATGCTGATCGCTGCATGGATGGTACAAGCCAGAGGTTCCAAGAATCACACAATAATTTAGGTTGGAAAGGACCTCTAGAAGTCATTTGGTCCTGCCCCTAGGCAGAGCACGGCCAGTGTGGCTCAAGGCCTTGTCAAAAATCTTGGCCATTTGGTCATCACATAGAGAAGTAGAAAACCTATGAAGAAACACTGCGCTGTAACAGTGAGACTTCCACTGAAGCAGCAGAAGATAAATTCAGCCTCAATAATAGCTTTCAGATGGGAACAAACAGCGAGTCAGAGGCATTCAAAGAATCAGCTTGTTGCGACGGCTGCATTAACATGGAATTTATTGTCTACATACTAATCTTTGTGAACCATATCACAGTGGCTCCCAGTGCATTCTTGGCCTTTTACCTTCTTTGTACTTTGTTTCAAATGCATCTATTTTTGGTATAGGCTGTGCCTCCTTCTCTGCTCAGTCTTTGCTGAATGTTTTTGGTACCTGGTGGCATTAACACAGTACAGCCACATACTGTGTACATACATTTACTACATACATAGTAAAGCTGTGGTTCCCCACATCTCCAAAGGGAATTTGTACTGGAAAGATACAACTAAAAGTTTAATAAAAATGTACATTAGAGTCTGGAATACTTGTCTTTTCTTTCCTGTTTCCCCTTCCACCAATTTGGGAAGGATGAGGTGGTATTATTAAGAATTTAGATTGTCCGGGTATGTGATTCACAACATCCCTTGGGGTTTTTCCACTCTTATTCCTTGTACTGAAACTTATTTACTTCTATTCCTATGAATGTCATTGTTTTTTATGATAGAGAATCCAAAAGGATTCTCAGTAAACAGATGGATTAAATTGTTGTAACAAAAGGTGATACTTTCTCCATTTATCAAGATAAGAGCAAATGAAGCGGTGAAAGAAGTGCACAGCTTACTTACAGTAAGTTTTGTCTTATTTTATGGATTCTGAATGAGGCTGCCAGAATCATGTCGATAGGAATGATGATTTCAGAGGCTCTGAATATCTAACTATTAAGCATTAGATCAAAACTATAAATTGATTTCACAATTCTTCATATAAGGAAGAGAAAAGGGCATCAGCCACTGCAGATAAAGGTTATAGGGGCACCTGAAGGCTGAATTTGAAATAGGAACTAAAAACTTCATCCCCATTTCCCAGTCCATGTTTTATTAGCTTCTTGATTTTTGAAGACCCCCCTCCTATGTTGTATGAGATTGCCATGCTATAAAATACAACCTGCACAGATGTTCAGCCTGAAAATGAAAGCAACACAGTATCTAAAAATGTTTGCCTGAGGTAAAGATGAAGTTTGAGTAAAAAAATGATTTGTAGTGTTGAAGATGGATAATAAACCTTTCCCACATTGGTCCACTAAAATTATGAAGTAGCACTGCAAAGAAACAAATGCTGGAGGCAGTGCTCAGGCAACTGTAGGGAGTCCTTCCAGAAGAGAGAGATTATTAAAGAATATTTTGTATTTTACTTCCCGGCAATATAGAAGGCAGAACCTAATGGCACTAAAGGTGGGGTTTTTCTTCCAGTTCCAGAGGACTGCATTATGGGGACATCAACTTCTTCCTTTATCACTGATGAAAAACACAAATTAGCTCTTGCCATTTCTCCAGCAGTAGAGAGTCTGCAGCTGTGGAATGAATTTAACACATCTCTTAATTGCTGTGTGAGTAGAACCTTGCTGGAATTTTCATATAAGGGTGTCATAGAAGATAAATAAAGTAAGATATGATGTAATTCATTGTAGTCTACATGCTTCAGGAAATTCTAGGATTAATTAGAGAACACATTTATTTTTCCTGGAATGCAAAACATGTAAGCAAGCAATCCTTTCTTTCAAGACTTGGCTCCACCTCCTCTTTCTCCTTCTGAGAGTATTATATCTGGTTTTGATGGTGTAAAGCTGTGCCCTCCACTATAAGCCCAAGCTAAAGGCAAGTTGATACGGGAAAAAAAAGAGAGAAGCTATGTTTCAATCTTCTCCAAATAAGGAGATTTTTTTTAATATATATTGTTTAATGAGAGAAACCTGACAGGAATGTTCTCAGCTAGAAATCTAATATGCTGAGATTTCAGATGCAACACTACAGTGCCCAAATAAATTCCCACTTTACAACACCCCTTCTGTGGAATGCTAAGTCTCGCTTTTGATTCTTTGCCACACAACCTTGTGCATCTTCTTGGAGGAGAACTCTGTGTGTGTATGTTTGTGTGTGTGTACCTACACACATAGGACAATGTCCTGGGTCAGATCACTTTCTTTTCCTTGCATTTTGTTCTCTTTCATGGAATTTAACAGGCAAAAACCAAGCAGCAAAATCAGTATCTATATTAGCAAAGCAGCACTTGAAAGAATTGATAAAATTTGTGGTTGATGTAAAGCTCTGCAGTCAAAGAACAATGAAAGACTTGTGTTGCACCAGATAAGCATCTTACGGCAGTATTGTTTGGCAATAGCATGTTATTCTATAAAGAGACAAACCTCTTTTCCTTTTAACAGTGATGAGATTTCATTGCCACTATGAACATAACTCTATTTAGAAACAAAACTTCTTTGCCACCTCCACTTAATTTTTAAGAAAAAAAAAAGGGTACCTTTAAAAAATGCCCCATTGTCTGTCTTGATACCAGGTACTTTACTACATGTGTATAGTTCAGTTAGCTCTCCATGTAACTTTTAAGGCACCTAGGAGATAAATGTTTACCCAGAATGGGGAAATATCTTTTCTTTTTTTCTAAAACTGGTCCCATCACATCAAACGTTGCAGTCTCCCTGCAAAGTTTCCCCACAAAGAAAAGCCACCCCCTGTCTAAATGTGCTCATATGCAAAAGGAAGCAGCAAAGTCTCTGGTGGGAGCAAGGTAGGGCAAAGGCTTGCAAAGATCCTTGTAAAGCCACAGCAAGTCTCCGGGGACACACTGGCTGTTCCAGAGGACAGAAGAGGAAAAGGGAGGAAGGGCAGGGGAAGAGGTGGGAGGAAATCTCTTCTAACAAGAAATTCCTTCCTGGGCTTAAGAAACCTTTGCCAGTGAGGATTTAATAAAGTAGTATGAAAAGTTCAAGTTTCTTCAGAAAATTCCCACCCTTTGTAGGAGATTTGATGAAGCCCTTTTGTGTAACACAAAACGAAGCCTCTAGGGTTGAACTATTTCTGAACACACTGACACTCAGAAATATTGCATAAGAAATATTAAATTATTAAAATATTTCAAAAGCATTACAATAGCTGTAAACAAACAAAAACATCATCCACGGTAACACTTGCAGAGCATGCTTGGATAGAGATACCTTTTTTAAAGTAACAGCAATGTTTGGTGCTGTGACTCTGCATGGAATGATCATTTCTCTTCCTACAGCCATGTTTATTATTTTAGGTATATCACTGTGCATCTCTACAAATGGATTGCTTGTATCTGCAAAAGAGGAAAAATAAAGGTTAATATGTGAAATCTTAAGGCAGTATATGGGAATTGTAACATTGCATACAGACTTAAAAAACAGACTAGCCCTCTCTGCAATGAAAGCTAAACAAAGCCCTAAAATCAAACTTCTGTTTACTTTTGTCTAAACACTTTCACCAAACCATGATTAAGTATTTGAAGATATATTTATCATTCAATATCAGTACAATACTTTGAAATCTTCTATAAATTCCAGGAAAGTCAAAGTCTATTTTTTTTCCATTACAGCAACAGTTCTACTGCTGAGATATTTCATGGCATTTGTATCTTTTTATCACCAGGAAAAGTAAATATATGGGGAGTGAGCTGAAATTCACTTATCAGGAACCCCCTACAAAGGACACTTTCGTGCTGTCTGCAAGGAAATTGATAGAAAAAATTCACATTGACTGCATCAGGAGAAAGAATATACTGTGATTATCCAGCCATATTTCCATCTCCAAGAATACAGACTAGAGAGAGTTAATTCTTCTCCTCCTTCCCACTATCACAATACCTATGCGTCTCTTTTTTAAGTGACAAGGTAAATGAAAATGCCAGGAAAACATTAATTCCTCTTGACTCAAAACTGAAGCTTGGCAGAGTAATTTACCGTCCCTTGAACAATCCCTTTAACAAAGGGCATTGTCATAAATAGCTTGCGCTGGGAACAGGGAACATTGCTGCCACTATTGTTTGGACCACTTAACAAAGAGGGGCTCAAGCCACAGGCTCAGGCTCCAAATCTTCTTTGCAGGTGTTCAGATCTGAAGTTTCAGTTTGACTCACATCGCAGATAGACTACTTCACATAAGGTTTGGTTTTTAACTCCTAAAAAAGTGGAACATTAAGATCTTAATTCTGTGCTTATCTACAGCTCTAATGTTTTTTCAGGCAAATCCCATTATTTTCACTCAGTCAAAAACCTTAGAAATAACAATGGCGGTCTTTCGTGGGTAAGAAATTAGTAAAGCTAGCAAGAACCAATCCCTTAAAAAACCTCAAACTGCAACACTTGGTCCAAGTGTTCTGGCCCCAGACTTCTGCATGTTGGTCTATGTTCACTCAAGCAGTTCTTCAAGTAAGTTACTTTTACTTGTCTTTCAAAAGTATTAGGTGCACTTCCCAGGGTCATCAAACTGTTCTGCCCTTAGGATTCTCTCTTCTTACTATATGCAATACTATTTTTGTTTGAGAAATCAAACAGGAAGAGAAACAGATTCTGCTTTAATTTATACTGGTGAGAATCCTAAGCAGAGGATCTCAAATGTACTCCAGCTCACAGAAAAGTTTTCCTAAGATGGTTTAATCGAACTGTTATACAGACTTTCTGAAATGAAAACCACGAAGTATTATTTAATAATAAGTATTAAATGTCCACTGAGATAGTGAAAGGAACTTATGAGTAATAGAGGATGCATATGTAATAAAACATGCCCTGAGGACTTGTTAGGCTGACGTTTCCTCTGCAGTATGATTCAAGGGAAGACCAAGAATGAACCTGTTTGTAGCACAGGGAAAAGAACCTTTTTTGTTTCAGGGAGTGCAGCCACAGAAGAGGTCACCTGCCCCTTAACATCACCAGACAAACTGATTTACTACTCCCCAAAGACTCGTTTGTCTTTGTCACAAAATTAAGAGCTCCTGCCCAAAAGCAGCAAGCTTTGCAAAATGGTTTCCTGTACCATGATCTCCAGATCATTGTAAGTGTGAGGAAGAGCTGTCCTGGAGACTGCCGGTGCTATCTGCAGACAGAGTATCACCAATGACTGATGCCAATATCGAGGCAGTGGGGGTAGTGCAGCTCAGACCCTGCAGGATTCCCACCGGTCTGAAGGCAAGGACAGGAAACCAGCAAAAAACACCATGTTTGGCTTTTCTTTCTTCTTCTTCTTCAGTGGAAATGCACATCCACGCCTGGAGAAGTCAACAAGGAGTTGCCTAAAAGTGGCCTAAGCGCTCTGGCTGCCCTTGGTGGGCTCCAAAGCTGGGTCACAGCCTCCCCTGGTACACTCCCTGCCGTGTGCGCCAAGGCGTCGCCATGCCCCCGCTATTCGCGTGCAGAACTCCCATTGACATCACCGGGGACTTCCGCCATGGGCCAGAGGGCAATTGATGGCCCCGAGTGCTCCAAATGTCTTCCTGCTTTTGATTAAAAGAAATACGCATCGTGTTTCCTAGCACAGTTTTGTTTTCATAATGAGCATGGAGGCTTTTCCTGATTCCCTTTGATTTTATTCTCCTTCCATCTTAAAGGCCATAAAGGGATACTCTTGGTGCCTCAAGATCAGAATATGATGCAGGCTTTACCATCCTGGATCAGGCAAAGCTGAACACATAGCAGCACCAGGGCAGGTTATACCACCTTAGAAGAGTTTGCCAACCACATGGAATACTTCTGTTCCCCAGGCAATAGCTCTCCTTGCTTTTTTTTCCCTCTTTCCTTCCCAACACAGCCCCAGCTACTGCCATTAGCTCCCACTACATTTCCTCTCAATATCTTCCTGAGGCGAGGTAAATGAACCTTCCCCATATAGCTGGTTGGCAGCACATCTGGCATGACTTAATTTCCCATCAGCAGTCTTTTGGGCCAGCTCCACTCAATTCTACGTTCAGAAAGCTCTAGATGTAAAAGGAACATCACAGACTGACCTATCTTGAAGATCAAATCCAGGTTACACATTCAACTTCACTGGGATCTGGAATGGAAGTTCTAAGGGGGTTGACCTTGTTTTTATGAATTATTGATTTGGGTTGTTGGTTTATTTGGGGTTTTATTCCTTCAGAGCTGCCTGTGAGGTTAGCAAAATAAAAACTGGACAGCCAGAATATTTACATATGTTAAAGGTTACTTAAAAATCAGTTTAGTGTATTTTTAAATTATGCCTAGAATGAATGACTGTGTGCTGGGTTGTCTGTGTTCTTTACAATATCTCTCAGTTACAATCAACATGAAACCACAAAGAGCACTCATGAATTCACAAAATCCATGAAGGTCATTTGCTATATTGTTAAAGAGCATAAATAGCAGCTTTTTTGCTAAGCTGGTTGGTAGCCAGATAAAAACTTGATAAGAGACTTAGCACAAACAATATTATGTCTGGTATCAGTAACCTGTCTAGGCTATTTATGGGGTTTGCACAAACAACTAAATTAGCCAACACTGACATACCAATTTCAGAAAAGAAGGAGAAGGTTTTCCTTTCCACAAGCTTCAGCTACTGTTCTTGGGTTTGTTTTGGTTTTAATAATCTAAGCTATGTAAGTCAGAGGACTTACACATACATTTGCAAGAAGAAAAGTTTCTGCAGGAAAATCTAAGCTCCTTGAAATCTCCCAAAGCTTATCCTCTGAAGTTCTTCCAAAATACCTACTTATGCTTGGCTCATCCTTAAGATTCTTTTCGGGCTAAAAGAAGTGAAATATTTTCATCACCTTCACATAACAGCCTTTTCCCTTCATGCATGTGAAAAGAACCACAGTCTTTAGTAAAGAACAGACATGCATACTTCATTGAAGTTCATGGGCCAATTGCCACATTCCCTTTCCATTAAAGGGATTAAACCTCCTTAACTTTATTTATCCCAGATAAATTATTTGGGCTGTTCAGAAATAATTCCAAAAGAATCTTGCGCACCAAGAGTCATTCCAGCCTCACTTGCACATCTACAATACAGACATTTCTCACTGAGCTAGGAGCCAGAGAGTTAGTGTTGTCCTTGGTGAGAAAAGTTTTTGCAATGGGACTCATCTGACCTGTTTTAGACGTCTGCTTTACCATGAGATGAATCATGTCCAAGGAAATGTGGCTGTTGAACACGCTCATATGCCTAATTTCCTTACGGAAAACAATCCCATTTTGTATGTCTTATTCTAGAAGAAAGGTTGTTCCACTCTTGCTGCTTCTTACTTGTAAAGTAACACTCTTCAAATACAAAGTATGTCTAAACCTTGAAAGAAATCCTGAGACAAAGTATTCCCCTTCTTTTTTGTTTTTCTTTCTTTTACCTGGACTTATATGATTATTAATGTATATCTAGAGCACATTCAGACACAAATAATTTCTAATACAATTGTACAATAATTTTTAGGCAAGATTGGTTTGCTTTCCTTTGAGACTAGTTATACTATGCTATCATTAACACATGACCATGACACAAATAAAACACAGTTGAAAATCTTCAGGAAAAATAGTCATATTACCCAGGAAATCCACGATAGAGCTATTACTACATTCAGCAAGCAATCCCTAGAAAGGCTAACGGATATTCAAAACGCTCTTTCAGATGTATCCCCGCATTGTGACGGCTCACCCCAGAAAGGTGTTTGTTTCAGTAGGAGCTACGAGCCTTGGTGAGGGAGAAGGACCATGGAGGGGTGAGTACAGAGCACTGAATGCTGCCCAAGTGTCTGCACATGCCCCGCTCCACGCGGTGTCCTGTGATACGGAGCCCATGCACTCGCAATGACAAAAGCGCGGCAATTATAGGCCATTGACGTCAGCAAGTCCTAGAGGTCTCTGTTTTGTAACAGGAACCTCATTAGAAACTAAAAATGTGTCCGCATACTTGATACAGCTGCAACATAGTTTAATTCCAACGAGTTTCCTCCTCATAACAGAAGCACTATCATAGTATTGACTCTGACGGTATAAGCCAAAACCGTACTGCTCACATGTTAAAACTGTGCCAAAAGCAAAGACAAAAAAAGGCACAGGGGAGGAAGAGTTTCCCAGGCTTTAACAGGTTCTTTTATCAGTGCCTTATTTGTAAATAAGAAAAAGGAAAAAGAAGAAAAATCTTCCTTTCTGTTAGCTCCCAGTGAGTTTTGTCTCACTGCTTTTTTTACCTGTTTAATTATTTTGGCTTTGATACTTCTATCTAAAGAGACCCTTTCGCAGAACTCTTTGGATACCCTCCATGTTCTTCAACAATGGTATCTTTGGGATTGCAGGAGTCAATCCATTCAAGCTAAATCTTAAATGCATGTCATCTCTGGGTCTGGATCCAGCTATCTGTCAGCAGGGGGACCTCCCAGGGAGATGCCCAGGAAGTTCTAAAACACTCAGAACCTGCAGCACACAACTTTAGTGCTTAAAAACAAGCTAGGAATCACAGATGTTTTGGGATTTCAAAGGCTTACATTTTGAACAATTCTCTAATGATAAAGCCCTTCATTTTGTACTGCTGAACCCAAGACACACATCAAACCAAATACATACAACTAGTGGGCATGTTTGACATTCTAGGCATTGCTGAGCACAGGTACTCTCAGGACCTGTACCTTTAATTACACAGCTCTGATTTGCTTCACCTGTCTTAAATCATCTCAAAGCAAGAAATTTATTCTCCAGCTTTCTTGAAAAGTCAGTGATGAAAAGTACATACCAGAAGCTCCTTTTGTTCTCTGTCAAGTATAGAAAGAGAATAGGCAACTAACACGGCCTAGAGGTCTGATTTTAAAGTGTCTCATTCTGCAAGGAAAAGTAAGTGACCAGAAGACATATACCGCAGGATTATGAGAAAAGACAAGGAGAGGGAGAACATTGACTAAGAAATGGACTACTGCCCTAGAGCCAAATACAGTTTTACTTTGAGAAGAATTCTGTTCTCCATTGCAGCAGAATTAAGATTTTACTCTTTTGTATTACCAGCCGAAAGCGGTCTTCATCACAGAAAATAGCAACACTTCAACTTGAATCACAGTTTGCTTAAATTCATGCAAAAATCTAACTTTGATATATCAATGTAATTGAACTTACAAGATTTTCCTCTGTCATACCATGGGAGCAATTTTTCAAAGGCAAGAAATTATGAGAGTCGAGAATTAAGAGTACCACACATTTTTGAAGACAGTGAATAAGCTTCAGTAATTGAAAAGCGCCTTAGAAATATTGGGACAAAGCAGACAGAAAGAAAAGCCCCTAGTACTGTCCTCAGGGAAATTTACATAGGATTCAGAACAGCCTGCTGATAATTTGGTGTTTCTTAAATGTCTTTATTCCATCATTATCTCTTTTCAAGCAGAAAATTCCCCATGCCTCACTGCAATGTATGCAGTGAGCGTTCATTGCAAATCTTTCCTTTTTACTATTAGGCTGCAGTTCCCGTACAAAACAAAGCTCTGAGCTGTTTTGGGTCTGAGACAGCGGAGAAACTGGCAAAGAGGTTTTACTTCATTTCACATTTTTTCCCATGGCTCGTGGGGGAAGTCAGGCCATCAGTTTTCTTGAGGCAAAGTTGAAGACTCTTAAGAGAATTAATTTCACTCGCTTAATGTCTCAATTCCTGAGTTGTGTGGGGTCAAGAGTTGCCGAGACACTCTGTGCTCTCACTCCCCTCTGCAACTCAGTAGTGACCTCTCCAGCTGAAAGAAGGGTGGTGTCAGGACTAGCTCCTCCAAGGCAAGTCACCAGCCTGCCTCTCCTTGACACCCAAAAGCAGGACTTCAGAAATGCTTCAAGTCATCCTGAGGCCTGTGGGACATGCAGTCTCCTTCTCATTGCCCTGTGTCTTGTTTTTGTCTATACCAGATCATTTTGTGCTGTAGCATACATTCATCACTGAACCAAAGGACTTACTGGGTTTATTTTTTTACATCCAGTTCATATTCAGTATCACTCCAATTACGGAAATGAAGAACATTTTTAAAACAATAAGTGATGACTTCCTGTACAAACAATATCAACTTTCCTGATTTGGATTCTGTGTTTGTAAATAGTAACTATTTGTTCTCATCTGCAACATGCTAAGACATGGGAAACAGGCACCTTGGTGATCCACATGGAGCTAATATGGGAAATGGACTGACACAACGTCCTGTCACAGGAAACAATACAAAACTAGGAGGGATCCATATTTCACAAATGTTCATTTCCTAAACACCCACAAATTAATGCAAAGTAAAACTAAACTCAGGAAAGAGAGTCTTCATAGAGAATTTTGTTACTCCCATTTCAACCCCACTTGAGCTAGGTAATTGAATTTCATACATGAAAACAGTGACTTGTACTAAGAGACAGGTAGAAAAGAGATAATGAGACAGCATAGAGAAAGAAAATACTTTTTCTAATGCTACACTTACCAGAAAGAGTGAGTTTTGGTACTCAGTATCTTGTTTCCTTCTAACTTACTCAAGAATTCTTCCTGAAACTGTAAAGTTTTGGAAGACTAATAAACTTTTCTCCACCTTAGGGCAGAGCCACAATTAACACTTAAATGTTAAGAAATTGGTTTACAATCAAAATTATTGTCAAATTCAGAAAATTACCATGCCAGAAAGGTCTAGGTTTGCTACAGGTTTGTTCCTTAAACATTTTACTATTTTTTTGGCAAAGAAGGTAGGAAGAGTTATAAAATCTAGCCATCTCTTCAACAGTGACATCAAGATTTATGACTGATTGTCCTTGAAAAACCAACAAAACCAAGACACTTAGGCAGACTCCTTTAAATGATTAGAGGGAATGGAAGGACAGGGGTTGGCATGGGACTGTCCTAAAACAATTTCTACAATGATACATTTCTCTCCCATCACCATGTGAATTCTGCAGATAATCTTGGTTTACAATGTCCCATTTAGATGCAGGCAGGCCACATACAAGTTGGGAAGCAGTGCAGAATTAGAAGACTGGTTGTGTCTCTCATTTTTAAAAACTTAGGATCCAGAAAAATTAACTCTTCAAACAGGTAAGAGACCAAGAGAATGCACAGTATCCCTTGTATCGTGAAGTCAGTTTAGCAGAGAAGTTCTTCTCACGTGGTGAATGGAGAGGATTGTGGGTAGGTCTCAGACAAGGTGGGAGGTTAAAGGTCCTATGATGGGAAACTTGCAAAAGGCACCCAAGGAAATGGTATGTTTTCCTAGGCTGAGGGCTGTTGGTCACTAAATGAATATCCTATTTTGGCTACTCTTCCATGGATGCATCTATTGTTGGATTTACAGAGAATTATATGAAAAGAGCTGGGTGACAAAAACACTCTGCAGAATATTTGAGATGAAGGAAAGCAGGATGAACAGCATGAAATAGCCAATAGTGCTCAATAAAGCAACACACCGTAATGGCGAGAGCTATCTTATTTTCTATCACTGTAGTGAGAGGTCCACTTCATTCTGCTTTTTCACAGTGCCAGTCTCACTCTTCATGTCACAAAATGAAAACAAAGGCTAATTCACTCTGATATGAACCCATTAGATGCAACAGACCCAGAATTTGGAAAACTTCCAATTGCACGTTCTCTGTAATATGGGCTTTCAAAATCTGTGAGTCCTGAAATACTACAGTAATCTGTTAATTTTACTCTGTAAAAATAAGGAAGAACTAAAGTATTTATTAAATCCCTAAAGTGTCTGTAATTTCTTCTTTTATTATTGTGTCTATTGAATTCAACTCTTCTCAGAAGTGTCTGATTAATACCCTGGAAAGAAACAAGACCAGAAAGAAATTTCTTTTATAGTCTAACTGACCTAATTCAAGCACTTCCCATACATTACACAATACTTGTTTGCTGAATGCAACTCTGTGTTTAATTTGATTCCATTTATTCTAGATTTTTTCAATCTGTGTGACATGGACTACAGAGGACATTTTTGAATATGACTTCACATGCAAATAGTAATTTTCTGGAGCATGAGGCAAGTCAGTGATCTGGACAGACAGCTTTAGCATCCTTCAGCTGCCTAGAAATCACATCACATTCAGTCATGTAGGATATGGTTTCTGGTGCGCATTTCACATATTCACTTGTAGTCCACTTCCATCTGGACTCCTATTTACTCTAGGCAAGTGGTTGAATTGGTTCTTTTTCTTGTTTCATTTTTTTTTTTTCTGACAGATAAAGGACTACCATTTGTATTTGCAAAAAAAAAAAAAAAATCTGAGAAAGCAAATTTTATACATTATTGGGTAAATTAACATTTTGGAAGGCTGAAAATGTCATTCAAAACTCAGCCACAGATGAACTGCCTTACTTTTCCACTTTTCTGTATTGAAGAGCAAGTATCAAGAAGTGTTAAAAAAACTTAATCTTACCGTTAATAAATATATAGACCGTAGATTCCTTCTTCTTTTTTGCTGGACTTGTTGGGTATTTGCAGCTATAATTTCCAGTGTCACTTGCTTGAGTTCTGCTCAAGGTCAGACTGCTGCAGGACTGCTTCCCATTCCTTCCACAGGCATATTTAATTACTGTCAGCCTTTTGCTATCCTTGCTAAGAGTTTCAGGCAAAGACCATGAATGAACCATTTCCCCCCTGCAAACACAGATAAGGAAGCAGAAACAATTATGTTGGGCTGCAATTATATAGCTCCAGTTCCCAAGCTTTCTTTTTTATTATATCAGGCTATTTATGGGGTTCTCTTTTATCTTGTTTTCCAAAAACAACAACAGAAACAACAAAGAACTATTAAACAATTGCCATTGAAGTTCACTCCCCACCTTTCCCCACAACATAAGGTTTAACTTTTTTTCTAATTTCAGTTACAAAAAAAGAAAGTGTCAGGTGTATGAAGTCCCTGCCAAATTATCATAAACCAACTCAGTTGGTTACCTGCAGGTGAGATTCAAAGCCTGGCCAGCTTGAACAACATGCTGTATGCCATTTATACTCAGCTGAGGAACTTTTAGTTTTGATCCTGAACTAGATCCTAGAAAAACAAAGCAAAAAAACAAAGCATTAACAAAGACAAGTATTTCTGCTTCCAACCCACTCACATTTATGCTGTTATACTGGAAAGGAAAAAAAAGGAAAACTGTGCCTCTCTCACCACACATACTCTCTTTCTCTGAGCAAAGTCCTGTTGCCCTGACTCGGGACTCAAATTACCTTCCAGCAGCATTACTTAGGAAAGAAGACAGAATTGAAAGCTATCAGTCAATGACTTTGCTCTCAAGTATTTTACTGAACATACCATGAAGAAACTTGAGGACCTAGTGGCTCCACATCTGACCAAGGAAGTGTGCCCTCAAACTCCAGTGGCTGCATTTCCTCAGGAAACACAGCCATGGCAGACCCTTCAACGGGAAAGGTAGAAGTCAGCCACTCCCATGGCAAGAGCCACGTACTGACTTCTAAGATACCAAAATCCCACTCAAACAACTTGCTGCAAAGCTAGAACTGATGTGGAAGGAGTGAAAGGGCATTAAGGATCTTCTCTTCCTGACTGAAGGTCACAGCACTGTTACCTATGGTGCCTTGCCAGCTGTGGGCTTCCTGTCAATGAAGTGATGTCAAAGGGTAGAGTTTTACAGTAAGTTTTGAAAACAAGATGAAGACATCCTCCAGACCAGATTTGTTGCTCATTTGAGAAAGCAAGCATGTTGTTGTGGCCAGACCATTCTGGCATAGGTGAAACCCTTGGTGTCAAGCATAGCACAAAGTGGCTTAAGACACTTGAAAACATCCAGGTGAGCTTTGCAAAGGCTACATGGAGGCATTTTTAAGAAGACCATGAAAAAGCCCTGTGGTCAGAAAATGAGAAGAACATGCGATCTTCCCTCTCATCAAGTCAGGAGGTGCTGGCTGGGAAGACATCATGATATATCTTTGCCCTGTAATAGGCTATGTCTACAAAAGCTTTCATGGCAAGCTGACAGAAGAGCAGGCCCTAGGGGAGGAACAGTGCTTGATCCATCCCATTGCCCTTGCACTGACAGTAAAATGTTCTAGAAGCTGGGAACATAATGTAAAAATATTTCAAAACAGTTAGAAGTTGAAAACCAGTTCTAGTCTAATCAGGACTCAAATGTAATTTGTGAAGATTTCAATGCTGAGAGAGAGCAACAGCAACTACCCCAAACCACTTTACACCAAGAGAACGTATTACTTTGTCAACATAGGAGAGAAGCAGCATCTCATAGTAAAGGGTAATGCAGATTCTTCTTCTAGAACTCAGTCAAGTACAGTTTTAGCTTAGCTATTTTAAGTCCTTCCAAGAGGTCCCTGCCAGAGCCAAGTAAAACAGCTGTATGCACCAAACGTAGGAATACATCAGCCTTACTTGGGGCTATGAATCACCCATCAGAAACGCCTCCCTCTTTTGTTGACTAGAGAAGGAACTTCTGGACGCCAGTTCCTGCTCAGACTGGTGACTAAAATTTTGATGTATGAACATGTCAAAGTCAATGGCTGCTCCAAACTCAGGAGCTTTCTTCTTAGCCCTGTATGTCTTATTTAAGATGTGGCTCCAGTAGTTTTCTGATACATTCTATCATCGGTGCCAATTCAAAACAAGATTTAAAGGATACATTTGAACACAGATGTGAACAAAATTATAGCTCACTTGCACAAGATGCAAGCAAGGGCGTAACAACTTTTCAGAATAAAGAGGTCTTCTGGACTGCACCACAAATAACACCATAGATTTGAATGGTGAGACTGTACATATACACAGACTTCTCCTGAGATTTGTCTAGACAATCATATTTCTAACTAGAAATTAATATATTCTGTCAGCTGATAAGGGGGAAGAAAAATGGTGCAGCAAATCTTTGAAGAAGTAATTGTTATGTGATATGACTGCAAACGTATATTTTTCACACCTGCCCTTTAGGTATCTCAACCCTGAAGGGCTGGTTCCCCCAAAGTGAACTCTGCTTTTATTGGGTAGTCTCCCACAGATGCTTACTGTCTATGAGTCTTCTCATTCGCCATTCTGAAACAATGTCTCTGAGGCTGATCACTGAGAAACTGAGATAAGATGTTACAACAGCCTAGGCAGCTTCTTGGAGAGCAACCCAGGCACTCTGGTTGAGTGGATTTGTCAACATCCTCCAGCTAATGTGGGGTTTTGTGAAACTCCCACATTCCCTCATTACATTTGAATTCCTCTTGTCATCCCAGAATTGAAGGGTCAGATGCTCTCCCAAGAAGGCAGAGTTTATATCCAGCTTTATGAATCTTGGTTTTTACTTCAGGGGAAACTTGACCTCAAGCCTCCCTGAACTGCTCCTTATTTGAGGCTCTGGAAAAGCTGAAAGCATGCAACAGTGTTTACAAGCAGTTCAATGTGCATGAAAAAAACATCAGTGATGGTCTGCCAGAGGAAACCATTGGGATCAAAGCCCGGCTGCTAGAGCTGCAACACTCAACCTAGTTGCTAAAGAGCAACACGTAGGTTGTTTCCTGTGTTAAACTGGTAGGAAAGTGGAAAAAATCCCTGTGAGCGACAGGTGTTGACAGCAAGACAGGAGAGCGAGTCTGCAGTGCCTGGTCACACCTGCAGTGCTGAGTGCTCGGCTTTGCTCGGCACTGGCACTGCACCATGCCCAGGAGAAAAGCCAGTCCTGCAGCACCACGCCCGTGCCTGACCCATGCCGAGAGCAGGAGGGCAGCCCTCGGAATGTGAGCTGCTGCTGTTTTCAAAGTCTGCCAAAGGTGATGAGCAAGAAACCATCAAAAATGTTTTTCACTTCATAACTTTACAGTCATATAAACGAAGAGGCAAAAACCTTAAGACCTATGTTAAATGCAGCATACAAAACAAGGCAGCCTGGAAGTCTGTATGTCAGATTTGCCACAGAGTTATTAAAATCAAAGAAAAAACATAACAAAACCACCTACCTTTTCACCCCATCTTGTAGGCAAAAAAGTAACCCAAATATACTGGATACATACTCAAGCTTTTGCCCTTTTACACATTTTACATATATCTAAAAGACAGCTCAGTATTTATAAATATTGTGTGGGGGATCTTAAATAGTGCTTAGTGTTTGTCTAACTCTTCTCCCATTGACACAAGCCAGCATCTCATCATTGATTTCAAGTACATTTTAGACACTTAACTCCAGTAGTTAATCATATTAACGTTCAAGACTTAATGTCAGTGTATTTGGCAAGAGATACAAGCCTGGTTATATATTAATTTATTTAGTTTTTCACTGAAAAAAAAGCTGAGGTCTAATTTCAAGCCAATATTGTTGCTGTTACAAGTATGGGAGACAATGTTTTTACCAGCAAGATGCTCTGTCTTGAAGAAAAATAGCTTTATTTGACATCCTATCTATTCATGGGTCATTAGCTTCCTTACATTTTTAAATGCCTCAAAACTGATGCAGAGTACAAATGCAATAGAGTTTGACATGTTTACCAAGAAAGAAAAAGGAAGGAGAATAGCAAGGAAATTCCTACTGTCAATATTTAGAAGCAGATTATGCCTTCTATGTACCTTCTGTAGGCATTTTACTTGACACTGTCTTTTCTGAAGGGTCATGGCTCAACAGGACACATTCACTTATCATTGTGCCTGTCACTAAGCGACCATCATCAGCCTACCCTCACACTGACCTACATTGAGGGGTGCAACTTCTTTTCATGTGACAACAAGAGCACTAATTAATCCTGATAACTGAGGAATCTCCTCCCATGGGGAAAGGGGGGATTTTTTCAGACACATTTTATTTGTTATGGAAGGCTTATTAGATACACGTGAAAGTCAGTCGATGGGGTTGCTTTATTAATGAGCAAACATTAATTTAGATTGCAAAAGTTAGCCATTCTAAGTAAAGTAATAGGAGGACAAATATTTTTTTTATAAAAGCAGAGAGCAATCTGTGATTTGCAATGGGAAAAAAAGAAAGCTTTCTTTAATTAACTTCTGCCCCACAAAAAAAAGCTGATCCTCTTCTGAACTAAATAAATAAAAATTTGAATTATCTGACAAACAAAAAGCCCTATGATCACAAGTCATGAAAAAAGATAAAATAAATGAGCATGCATATATTTTTCCAATATGTGTCCAGTTCTACAGACAAATGAGTAACCATGCATGCATGATGAACCTTCCACTGATTTCTGCTAAATCTTGGTTTCTCTTAAAAATGATAGATTTGCTGAACTCAAACTTGGGACCATGATCTTGGTTATTATTCCCATTCTGATTTTCCCAGTTTCTGCTTCTAAATTTCTTTTCATACCCAGAGAATTTCTGCTACCTTTGGCTAATGAAAAGAAATCCAAAAACTAGCTCAAAGACTTAGATAAAAAAAATTTACAATATTAGAAGTTATTATAAATTTCCTTGAAGTTAACAGGTTTGATGATTTTCCAACATCTTTTCTGTAATCTGGGGCTGTGACTGTCTTTCAGCCACTCCTGTTATCCTTAACATATTGACTAATCTTTTTTTCACCTGCACAGTGAGAGGTTAAGGAGAATGATCAGTTTATCTTTGCAACTTCAATGTGTACAAAGAATCTGACCTTCTGGGTTTAAAGTGACATCTGTGGGCAATAAAGTTATCCATCATGAAGTAATTGTTTCAGTCACTGTTGGATTTGCACATGCTTTACCCCTTGTGAAACATAACCGAGCCTTTGAGGGTTTTATCATCAAATATCATTTTCTCCTGATTCAAACATTCAGCAAAATGTACTTTGTAGAGGACACTCCTGCCTTGGAAGGAGAGGGCAGGTTACTTCTTAACAGGGTCTCCACCTCTCTGTGCTGCTTAAAGCATCGGCCATTCAGTTCAGATGCAGCCCAGGACTTTACTCTTGCTTATGAGCGCTTCCCTATGAATTATTCCACTGAAGGGAAAGGGAATAGCCACATGTGTACAACTAGTATGCAATTGCAGAATTCCAACAAAATGTAAAGGAACAGGTAAAATACCCAGCGGGTTGAACTTCAGTGCATCTCCAGTGAAAATGAGCTGACTCTCATCTGCAGCAGCACCTTAACCAGAACATGGCCACTAGCTAACCTCAAATGGAGTATATGGCTTTACTCCGTTTTGTAAGGAAACCTGGGATAGCATTAGTTTTCATTATTTCAGAGCTCTTCTTGGCAAGCTATTGTATTACCATATCTTTAAAAGGTTCTTCAATCCATTCTGTAAGTAAATATAACTATTTTTTGGTCAAACAGTTGTACTTATTCATAATAATTGCAATTACATCATTACACCAATTCACTCTATTAAAGAAGAAACAGGTACATAAAGAGAAAAAAAAAAACATGGTCAACTCTTAAGAGCCACCTAAAATTTCAATTTACGTCTATGTGACCATATGAAGAAGTCTTGACCAACAGGTCCTTCTAGTTTGATCAACACTGAGATTCTCTTCAGCATTAATATTTTCATTTATAAAGACAGGAGAACTTTTAGGAACACTTGTCTTAAAATTTGCCTAGTGAATGGAAAAGAAAATTTTGTTTTCCTACTTGATGTGTAACTGGCCTGGTCCTACTGCTGGACTAGGGGGAGAAGGGAGCACTCTGGATAAGGAAGCTTTCTACTTTTGTGAGTGCTGGTGGCTTGGAAGAACTGCTGCTGGAAGAGACACTCTTCTATCCCCATGGCATCAATAGCCCCCATCTCATCTGTCACCTGGGTTTCTGATGCTCAGGTACAAGCAAAGAAGGCAGCACAACCTGGTTCCTGCTCCCAGGGGTAAAAGCACCCTCTCCATTGCCTGTATTTAGAAAGTCTCCAGGAAAGACCTAAGGGCCAAACCATGATCCCTGAGACTGAAAGGGGTATCTCCAGGCCTTTCAGATGCCTTCTAAGTCCCCATTCTAAAGGAAACCTCACAGTCATCTAATTTCACAGCACTTCTCTGAAGTAAATGCAAACTTCACACCTGAAGCCTGCAGAAGAGAAACTAGGGCAGCTTAACTGAAAGAGAGCAAGGAGGTGTGACATTGTCCCAAGCTGACATTGACAGTGGTCCAGATGAGCAAACTCATGACCTGAAGCAGCAAAATGTAACCACAATTTCTATTGAAGCAGAACTTTGCAGGTCAATTAAGAACCATGGGGATTTACACGTGTTAACAGATACAGGTCCCTGGACTCAGAGGCAGTTTTGTACTTGTTTCCTGTTGGTTCTTGTGCAAAGAGAGGCACCAATTTTTCTGGTACATAGCTGGGAGATAGGAACACCCTCAGAGCAGAAGCAACAGCTCAAGCTGTATCACTCCTTAACAGAGCCATCACTTGCACATATCTCTGTGGAGACTGAAACTTTCTTCTCTTCTGCATTCAAGATCAAGAAAACTATTGGATGCTACTTACTTACTGAGTACACATAGAGGCACAAAAATTATCAATTCATTGGTTCATCCCTTTCAAGTCCAAAAGAGGCATCCCATTCACCCGGTCTGATGTTTCGCAACACATGCCAAGTGATTTCTGGATCATATGCTTTAGTTTGATCAATCTCACTTACAGTTTAAGAATTTAAAGTACCATTAGGAGATAACAGCAAGCCAAAAAAAAAAAAAGTTATTTGATGTCAAAGCTGAGATGTTCTACGCTACACACCATAGTAAAGTCTGAACAGCATAAGGTTGGTAACAGTAGATTAAATGAGTTCTGGGCAGACTAAAAACCTTGACCATGACTCCATGGCTGTGGAACTAAAATCAGTCAGTAGGGAAAATGGATGTGCAACTGCCCAAAACAGGCCTTCTTAGGCATAGAAAGTGTGTCCCTTCCTTTTTAGTTCTAGATCTCAGAGCAAGTTATAATTTATTTACTCTGTATGCATTTGCTGTTCCTATATGAGTATACACACTGATGTAAGTTTAAATGTTATAGAGCCAAAGCAAAACACTCAGTTGCCAAAAAAATGCAGTACTTCTGATAATACTTCATTAACACTTCTGAGTAGGCACACTATCATGTCAATATGGTCACTAGCTGCAAATGTAAACAAATATATATTTCCCCAATGACTGCCAAACATTTTGCCAGTATTTGCCCTAGCTAGGTCAGGTTTTACAGAATCTTGTGGTAAAGCCTTTCTACTAAGGAGCAGGGAGGGGCTGTTCATTTAAAAGTTTAGATTTAGAAATTAAACAAACTGAAACCTCAGCTGGTTATTTGACATAAATCTAATTCCAGTTACGACCAATTGAAATTATTGACATTTCCTATCATACCTGGGCAACCAAGGCCATGCAGTGCCATGTTCTGTGCCCCACAACATCCACTTGAAGGCACTTGCTTCACCAGTTCATCAGAAGTTTGAGCTTTGTTTGCCTTAAACTCACCAGGTAACTTCCATGCATGAGCACAGGCACTTTATATAATGTCAATGAAAAATAAAGTTTAATATTTAACAGCCAGAGATCTGAGAGAAAAATTATCTTGGTTTCCTGTGGTTTCCATCAAGTTTTAATATCTCTAAAAATATAGGATCTGAAATGAACATCTTGGCCACTATCTAGCCTGATGAAGGTGCTCATTTCATCAGCTATATAAGGAGGATATATTTACAGAAAAGAAATAAAACCAGCCATAACCACAAACCTTTTCTTTCCCAATGAGCACATGGAATTGAAAACGGATATCCAAATGCACAGTCTGTCATGTCCATTATGAACCCTTGTGGGACCACTTTGGTAAACCACACCCACATATATGTGATGTGCATCGAGAAAAGAAGAGAAATACCACAGTTGTATCCTCCTTAGTCTGATCTTCACTCCAATGGAGTAAATGCCCAGCTTAAAAACAAACCAAAACAGGCCAGCTGAGGCTGGTAATACCAGAGCTAGGCTATAGCAACACCCTCATAGCCACATTCAGCACAAATCCATTTGGCTATCATACCCCTGCCGCCCTGATTTTTCAGCCTTCTTGTGTGTCTCACAGGTTTCATAGTTCTCAGTTTCTCACACACGGGTGTTATAAATAGAGCAATGTTTTTGTTAGATTAAGTTAGTTTACATTTTTCTTCTTGGAGATATGGACAGCTGATGGACAGTTGTCTTGAGCAATTGGATGGGGAGAGGTGTCAACCTTCTCCCCCAGTCCCTGGCCTTTGTAGACATACTCTAAAAGTGGAGTCAGATTTTGTAATAACCAGTTCATGCCTTCTCACCAGACAGTGTGTGTGTATGTGTTTGTGTGTCCAACAGCGACACCCCTCCACCTTGATGTGCCTGTCCTGGCCCTGCATGGAGATCCTGCTCAGGCCATTCAGATGAGAAGTGGTTGTGACTCTGTCATCTGCCCAGCCAAAGGGATGCCATGTGATCAGCCAGTGGCACTCTCCCAGGAGTGTCATTTCACGCCTCCACACACAATTCAGCCTGTGCTGCTTACACAGTGTAGAGAGCCCCATCCAGACTATGCCTGTGAGTCGTCAGATCTACCTACTGACATGCGTCAGCAACCACAGTGCCTCTGCTCTAATTCCACCCTGGTGGATCCTAGCACATAATCATCAGTTCAGTATTCTTCAGAAATTTTATCCCATTAACAAGTGAGTAGAAAAGTATTGATATGGTATAAAGAGAAAGCAAGTACACTGAAATTGACACAAAAGCAATTTAGAATTCCTAGGAATTTAGAGTAAAGGGGTACATTTTCTTGGCTAAACTAAATTTCTTAACCAGTTTGATACTTAAAATTTGTAACAGATTATCCGGAAGGACAAATGAAACAATATAATAGGATTGAATTGGAAGATTTTCATAAAGACAGACAAACTGCCTACCTGCCAGTAATCTACCTGCTCAGTGAGCAACACAGGCCTGTCAAACTCATCTGGGGCTGCAGTAATCACTAAGCTGTAAGCACAGAAACAAATTAGGAACTGTGTAAAAGAAAATGTAAGGCAAAGTTGAAGGAGTTATACTTTGCTGAAGGCTGTTGGTTATTATTTCTAAAGCTCCATCTTTACAGCTGAACTATCCCGAAGTGCTCCAAGACAAAAAGAAAAGTCAGGAAACCAACTTTCCATCCACCCTGCGTAAACCTATAAAGCAGAGCTATAAGTAAAGCCCCTGGGTTCAAAACAAAAGCAAGTAAATAATGCAGCACAACAATTTAAAATAGAGAGGTGAGAAGAAGTGGGACAGTCTACGCAGAGGAGTCCCTTGCAATGGCTTAGGAGCAAAACCCACTTTGCTGTTAAATGACATCTAAAGCATGAAGTCTAAAGAGGTAGATGCACATGCAGAAATTTTCTGGCAAGATTGCCTATGGCTCAATTATATTGGGAAATGATAATCATTAATACCTATAAAATAGATTAGGATGATTGTCAGTTGCAGCACTTCATGAGACAAAGAAAGGTGGCCCAAACACTTTTAGCACAACAAAACAAGAAACTTTTCTGTATTATACAGTTCAATGTTATTTATTTCCGCTATGTAATATCCACTTGCATACACATAAACAACAACTAAATTTTAATTTCCTTGAACCTCAATCCCATGGTTTGTTATATAATAATATTGGATTTTAGATTATACTACAAAAAAAAAATCCCTCTTGAGAATTTTATCAGATAACTGTTTCCTGCAAGGCTTCTTGAACCTTTCCTGAAGATCAGATGCTGGACACCACTAAAGATGTGACATAAAGCTAAAAAAGCCCTTGTCTGATCCAGGATGGCAACTCTCACGCTTCTGTTAACATTAGTCTATGGTGATCCTGATGAGAGGTTTTTCCATAGAGGAATGACAATGGGAACAAAAGGGGTGAATTCCTTTACTCTGTGTCAAGGAAGAATCCCACAGGAAGGACGCTTAAGTGAGCTATGTGAAATTGTGAAATTCCTCTCATGAAATGCCCTCACACTCATCCCTTGTTGCTCCCCACGCACTAAGCAGGGGGTCTGTTCCCAGAGCATAGGCTTCCTGAGAGAACATCTGAGGAGCAGAGACATCTGCTCACAGGTCCCTGGCTCTCAAGGACCACTGTGCCCTCTCTGCTTCATCCGTTTCCAGGCATGGAGTGGAAGTAATAGCATCACATTGCCACAGCATCTTCAACCCAATGAAACTTCTAGCCTCTTACCCATCCTTCAGCTGCTCCAAGAGCAAAGAGAACCTTGTTTAAAAGCCATAGCTCCAAAAGAAGGAATACAACTTAAAAAGAAGTTGTACTGCACAAGTGCTTAGTGCCACATACCAATGACTGATAGAAAAGCAGCCCCACCACCCAGAAAAGTCATGCCAAGAGAAATTGGTGTCAACAACATCACACTGAATTATACTCTAAATATGTTACAGAGGTGACTTAACATTGTGGATATGGATTTCAGTAGTGAAAAATCAACCGTGATTTGAGGGGAAAACAACAGAGAGAGAGTAAAATCAGCTCACCATGAACAAGAACTTTTGCTTCAGCAGTAACGCAAGACAAATCAAAGGGCGAGAAAGATGCTTAATGAATCTATTAACTATTGCACAAACATCTATAATGGCCTTGAATATACTGATGCAGCACAAGCTAAATCATCCTCCTCTCCATCTTTAGTCTAGCATGTCTCCAGCACTTACTGTGCCCCACAAAAAAACCCCAAACGCAAACATGACTTAATGCAGAAGAAACAGTCATCCATATTCCCTGTCCAAATTTCTCCATATGTCTCAATGGCTCAAGAGTGAAGACAAAAGTACCTATCTACGGTTTCAAATCTCTTTGCCCTCACTGTTGATTCCTCAACCTGTTAGCACTTCGCTTAGCTCCATCATGAGTTCATTCTGCTGGTCAGAAAGGCATGATGTTATGCCATGCCTGGCCTTAGAGAGAGCACTAATGACTGCATTTTCACTTTTCCACCTCCTCCTTGCAGCACAGTTCTTCTTTTAAGCATCAGGATTTATGCAGTTCTGATCTCCAGCTGTAGGGGAATGAAACTGAACTTCTGCATCTCAGTAAGAGAAAGCTTTGTTGGCACCTTCCTGACACTCACTGGGCCAATTTTAGGATAAGCCATTCCCCATGATGCATCAAGAAGCCAGACCATTCCCAGCTGAGGATGCTTGGGAAAGGTTGCTTCCCTGTGCAGGAATACGTATAGTAAGGATGCATCACAAGGGCAAAGAGAGAAGAGCCTGGTTCTGTCTTTAGGTAGACTTCATGCTCAAATATATCCAGAAATGTTTCTCTACATTCTCACAAATATTGGTAGAGGGCAAAAAAGAGACTACTGGGGGCAAGGATGAGATCTAAAGATGAAGCATGTTGTTGCAGGGAGCAGTTTGGTTCTTGAAGGTCTTACACCAACAGGAGAGGACAGACTTGTCTCCAAGAGCAGAGGTGACTGTGATTGGGCATCTCATGCAAAACCTACTCTTGCAGCAATCTTGCTTTCCATTCCCTCTGGGCCTGCAGAAGGAAGTCCCAAAGCCTGACTCTGGGGGACTCAAAGGAACAATTTTGATGCTGAAGTTCCACCACAGCCCCTCTGGACACATGCTTCTGAAATACTGAACCTTAACCCTGATCTGCCGAGTTTCTTCCTTTCCCAATCTCAGTTGGACATGAAAACTAGCAAGCTGATAACAGTGTGCTGGAAGTTTCCAAACCACATTAAAGTGTAAGAACTTATCAACTGCCCTGCAAATCTGGACAATTTCCTTTTGTCCTATACACCCACACAGTGTGAAAGGCTACTGGTTTCAGTCTTTGAAGCAGCTGACAAAAAATAGCCTGTTTGTTATTGTTTGGATGTAAAAAAAACCCCAACACCACCAAAAAACCTCTCAAATCTCCTCCAAGGCAAATTTTTAGGGTTCTAAATATACTGGTTGCTGCTGGATATGAAGATCTTTACTACAGCATCGGCCAAGTCCTGATTTCGTTCAACACAAACTATAAATCTAGAAGATGCTAGCCCAGGCCAAAGGAGTTGCTCCAGATTTACACCAGCTGTATGAGAAGGAAATTTAGCTTTGTGTGGAGCACATTGGCAAAACATCTGTCTGGTAAAACATCAGTAAGCTGGGTAAGTGATTTTTCTTTAGATATGTCAGGAAGTTTGATGCTTTAACCCCATACACACATTTTTTTAAAAAATCTGATATATAGCTGTGCCTTTATGTGAATACAGTTTGGAATTTTTTAGGGAGCCCCATTTCTATGAAGGTCCAGAAGAAGTGGCAAAGCCAGTTTTTCTCAACCTTGTTAATAACTCTAGCCCTAATCCCAAATTGGACTATTCTGTCTGTGTCATTGCCTCACTAAGTACTCAAATCAAATTGAAACCTTAACATATTAACTTCCATCTGAACAGCACTTTCAGAGAAGTCGGGTTAGTTATGGCAAGAAATTAACCTCAGCATTGATTAGATTTAACCTGGAATTTCTTCTTTCATTTTTTCCAGCTGGCCATGAAATTGAATAGTCCACTGGGGATTTTGATGTTCTAGTTCCAACTGAACTAACTCAGATCACATAGTGCTGTTCACAGATAAGACTGTAATAGACTCTATTTACCTTCTAGCTGCAAAATTGTGATGGAAATACAGCTAGACCATCAGTTTATGTTTCTGGAAACATGGCGCATAAGCCTTGATCCAGGCTGCAGAGCCTGATGTTTTCAGGGTTTAGACACAGTCCTTCACAATCCCAAATGCTAGTGATTAAAAATTATAGTAATACAAAGTTGAGGACTCAGAGATTGAACTTAATACAGCAACCACATATTCATGTTGATTATTATGTGTACAGTCATTAGCAAGCATATGCAATACGATCTATGGAATAAATAATTATAAGATATAAAGAATGCATATGTGAGTACTATGCAAAACCCAGAAAAAGTAAGTATTGTTCTTTCCCAAGTTAACTAAAATGTGTGTGCACAAGACAGCTGGAGTGCCCAACACTAACATGTCAAATGAATTTAATTTCCTTAATCTCATTTTTCAAGTGGAGACTCTCAAAGCTTGTAGACTGCATGCTGCTTTGGGGAATTTTAAATTATTAAGTAGACCTATAGGAGCTGAAAGACCTTCTTCTGTCTCCTCCTTGTGGAAGTCTTTTTAGGTTCTTTCTGAACAACTGACTATTTCTGAGAATCTCCTCTAGAACCTGTCAGTAAATGGAAGCTCAGCAGGCACCTGCAGAGACTGAATTACAAGAGGGGACCAGTGATGAATTGAATTTCATCAAGAGCATTGGAAGTGGCAAGTACTGGGCAGCCTGAGTAAGAAATGTAGGTAAATAACCAGTGAAGGAGGGCAAAATGAGAGGAAAAGCACAGACAGATGTATGGTACAAAACATCCCACCACTTCAACAGTAACTTTCAAACTCTCCATGCAAACGCAACTATGGAGAGTTCTTCCAGTGGCCCAGAAGACACATGATCAACCTATTTGAGATATTCAAACAAAGCTGAGCAAGAATGCTTTTCTAGAAAATAAACAAAAAAGTCACCAAGAAATCCAATTAGTCTGAAAACATTTAAATTCTGATTTGAGCACAATCTCTTGTACATGGGGAGGATATGAATTTCCATCAAAATGATTGTAAAGGCATTCAGCCAAAATAGAGAAGCAACTTTCCAACACCTACAGCACCTGAGCCGAACATCAGGATGTTTTTGTCCCGAGCACCCAGAGCCCAAGGTTGCCCCCTAAGCAAGCCAAGCTTTTCCCCCTGGGATATGCCTAGGGTGCACATGAACAGGAAGGTGAACCAGGGTCTTTCTCACAGCTCCTGGCTCACAGAGCCCACCCTCTCCCTGGGCAGTGGGCTTGCCATGATCTGCACAATGGAAAACCTTTCCGACAGGAAAGAGGAAGCCAGCCCCCTAGCAGAGCTGGTCACCGCAGGAGCCCCTGCATGAGCAGGACGCCGAAGTTCAAACTCAAGCTGTGAAGGAAGCCTGGCAAGGATCTGAACCCACATTTCCTGTATCCAGGGTGGGTGTCCCATGCCTGTGCCTATTTCATCCTGGGCATAAGACCCTCCTAGGCAGAGACAAATAATGTGGGGAAATTAGCACTTTCCTGGGGAAAAGAAAGAGGAAAAAAAAAATAGAAGGATACCGATATATCTGCATCAAAGCTGATGAATCAGCACTTCCCGAGCAGGAAAACCTCTCGTCGGAGCGGCCCCGCCAGCTCTCCTGCCGGGCAGCCTCAGGCAGCGGGACGGCTCCCCTGGGCTCAGCGGCGCGGAGCACACCGAGCCCCCGGCCACTGGCGGCCGAGCGGGCGCTGCGCTGACGGCTGGGCCCAGGGGGAGCTCGGCTTTTCGCGTCCCCACCCGGGTTTTGTTCTCGCTTCTCGCCGCCCCTTTCTCCCCCGGGGAGCCCGGGCGCGGACAGCCCGCGGGACGGCCGGGCCGCCCCTGTCTCTCCGCGGGCATCCCCGCAGGTCAGCGGTCCTGCCGAGCGATGAGCCACCGCGGGACCGGCCACCACGCACCCCTGCTCCCAGCTGACCAGCCCCGCAGCGCGGGGACACACTGCCCACCACGGCCCTCCGGCCCACGGGGACCGGCTCTCGGCTCAAAGTGAAATAAAACTCAGTTAAGAACATCAACTCTGCAATGATCTGCATCCCCTCATTGTGGGATGCAGGCACCGGAGAGCAGCTGCATCTCACTTTCCTGTAGGACCCGGCAGCCCGCCCCGCAGGGAGTGCCACCGCTGCTCCGCCGACCTGCTCGGGCGGGAGGCAGCAGGACCTCGATTTTTGAGAAGAAAAGGTACACCTCTGCCGCTTCATGGGCAGAGCTGGGACACTTGAAAACAAAGCGCGGAGGAAAGGAGCGTGCCCTGCAGCCAAGACATGCTCTCTCCGTGATGCACAGGTTCGGACAATTCCCGACGATGTACGGCGGTCCCCTGTGCCCGGGAGAGGCTCGCCTCCACGCCACCACTGCCCTGCCTGGAAGAGGAGAGGCACCACGGCTCCCGGGGCGCACCGATGGGGACCCGGAGCATGACGACCGCTCGGGGATGCGGCGTTTCTCCGCTCCCTGGAAAGCAGGAATCACTTTCCCGGCCCTGCCCAGAGGAGAGGGGCGAAGGGGAGGCAGGTGCCCGCCTGCTCCAGCCGACAAGCGGACTGCGGAGGGACAGGTCAGGGGCGCAGGAGGCGCAGCCGACAAGGCACATCACCGCGGGCCCGTCGCGGAGAGCTCGGCGCAGAACGGGATCTGGCTGGGGCAGCGCGTACCAGCGGTCCCTTACCTGCGAGCAGGAGGGCGGCTCCCAGCAGCACGGTCCCTGAGAGCAGCTGGTGGGGCATGATCCTGCCTGCGGGAACGCAGGGCTTTTCCCCTGCCGACGGCGGCGAGGCAGGGGCAGGGGCGCCGGCTGGGCTCCGACGGGCTCTCCTCGGTCCCGGGCGCTTCCCGCGGTGGCGGAGATAACGGCAAAGCGAGGGGCGGAATCCGCATCCAGCAGCCCCCGAGTCCTACCCGGCCCAGCCCAGCCCGGCCCGNTCCCCTGGGGGGGGGGCGTGCAGCGGACTTGCGATTCCCGGACCAGATGCTGAGCGGTGGGGTCCTGGTCCTGCGCAGCCCCTCTCTGCCTCCGCAGGAAAACCTCGACAGCGCCGCGTCCCGTCACCGGCTTCTGGGCCGGGGCCATTTACAGCCGCTCCCCGGCTGCCGGGCGCGATGCTCGGAGCGCCCAAAAGCGCTGCCCGTGCCCCCGGGGCCCAGGGCTCCGCTCCCCGCCCCCTGCCCCCGGCGCACGCACCGCGCCCA
>WBMY01018677.1:254969-267661 GCA_013397315.1 Donacobius atricapilla
GCCGACGGCGGCGAGGCAGGGGCAGGGGCGCCGGCTGGGCTCCGACGGGCTCTCCTCGGTCCCGGGCGCTCCGCGCGGTGGCGGAGATAACGGCAAAGCGAGGGGCGCAATCCGCATCCAGCAGCCCCCGAGTCCTACCCGGCCCAGCCCAGCCCGGCCCGGCCCGACCCGACCTGCGGAAAGGGAGTATCCGCTCCGGGCCGCCCTGCCAGCTTCACCTCCTACGGGCATCAGATACCCGCCAACCCCAGCCGCGCTGATTTATAACTTCTCCACCCCTCGCCGCGCACCCNCCCCGAGGCAGGTCGCCCTGTGCGGAGCCTGACCCAGACCGGCACGGGTCCCCAGCCAGCAGCACTGAGAGCGCTCCGAGCAGGAAAGCCAGGAAGGGGCAGCACTGGCTAAGAATGCTTAGAGAGTCTGCCCTGCCAGCTCTCCTGCTGGCCTTCACTGACTCTATAATATCCAGGGCAACGCTGGAAATATATTTCTCCCCCACTATGCACATACCTCATGTTTCCCATACATGTTTTACTTCGTGAAAGGTCAGCAGAGAACCCATGACAGCAAAATCAAGTCCTGTTTCCACTTTTTCCTTGTGTAGCCAGAGAAGGGCTGTTGCGTGAGCCAGGTCTTCAGTTTGACCCAGTGTGGCCCATCCTATATTTTTTATGCTATGAAATAAGTCACAGGAGTGTCTGCATGGGGCAGGTAAATGGGATCATCCCCCTCATACAGAGAAGGAAACGGAGGCGCATAGAGAGGTTAGGCAGCTAGTCCAAGGTCATAGGAAGCTGGTGACAGGAGACACAAATAGACCTCAGACCTCCCGTGTCCCACCAGACCATCCTGTGCAAGGAAAAAAAAAAAAAGAAGTTGATGTTGTTTTTAACTTGAGAACTGTTTAGCCTTAGAGCTTAAAGTCTGTGAGAATATTTCCTGCATGCGTCTGTTTGACTCCTATTCATAAATTACACCCAAAGCTACAAATTTAAGTCTGCATTTTCCAATCTTCCTGGCCCCAGCTGAGACCTTGAAAATAAAATAGCTATGGATACCTTCCCCCTCAGCTGCTCACACCATGGGGGGAAGAATCCAGAGGTTTCTTTTCCGAAGAGGATGACTCACACGAAGTCACCTCCTCCACTGGAGAGGACAGCAGCTGGGAAAACAGTCAGCCAGGGAGGACAGACCAGCAAGAACTAGAACACTGAGCATCCTGACGGCTTAGACCCCCTAGGAGCAAGGGCCTCCCTATGGAAGGACCTCAGGGAACAGTTTGTGCCTGTCTTTCATCAACCCAGTGCTGAGTACGTACTGAGTCTGAGATGACGGAAACCCAATCACAAGCTCAGCAGCCGTGCCACACCAGTTCCTCCCCATCCTCTTCACACCTCCTACATCACAGCTGCATTCAGTCATGGCCCTCCAAAGACCACATTTCTTTGGCAAGACATAGCTTCTTCCTTCCCCAACAGATTTCATCAGCTTCTGATCCACTCAAGATTCAATCCCTGAGGACCAGACAGGCCAAACCTGAAGATCTGCTCCTAATCTCTTTTCACTCTTCTATATGTTAAGGTCGGGGAGAGATGAGATATGGAGCTTGTAGAATGGAAAGACCCTAGCAGTGAGATATGGGAAAGAAAGGAAAAGCAGATATTCCCATAGAGCAGAAGGAAGGTACAGTAGGAAGCTTGTGCCTGGAACTGGACAATCTAAACACCTAAACTGAAACATCTGGACAGATGGACAATGCATATGTGAAGGGGAGAGCTGTGTGCAATGTATTTGACTTTTATTTGTTTGTTTGTTTGTTGTACATGGAATTCGCAACACCCAGTAGGATGCAAACTACCTTTGAAGAGTAGTTTAGGTGCTGTGGCTGGACAAACATTAAGGAGACAGCCATAGATCTGCCCCAGGCAAAAGTCTATACTGCAGGCAATATGTTCTCTTTCATACCAGCATCTTGGGCCTTGGTTTGATCCTAAGTAGTGGGTGGCACATGTGAGGCCAAATTTATCACTGGAATTCAACAATTACTCACTGCGGCAAACTGCTCCAGTACAAGCACATCTCACAGCAGAGCAGGGGATCATGGAATATAGGGCAAGTTTCTAGAGCCAGGGGAAACCCAAAAGAGTCCCACATGGAACCAACAGCTTGCACAAGAGAGGCTGACTCAGCACGGGACAGAGCCAGGAGCCCCCTGGGGGATCATGAGAGTGAATCTGGAGACATCCCACTCAACTGGAAGTTGGGTAATGTCCTAGGCTTCAAGCAGGGCAAGAAGGATGACCCTGATAACTACAAGTCTGTCAGGTTCTTCTGGAGAGCAGTGCCACAGAAAATGTCAGCGGTAAGTTGAATGTAAGTCCACAGCATGACTCCTATTAGTGACTCGTATCAGTGAGTCCTGGCAGCCAGGAGGTCAAATATATCCTGGGCTGGTGTCAGGTACAGCATCGCCAGCTGGGCAAGAGAGGGGATTGTCCCACACTGCTCTGCACTGGTGGGCCCCACCTCCAGTGCTGCGGGCAGTTTTTGGGTGACACAATATAAGAAGGATATCAAATTATTACAGTATGTCCAGAGGAATGGGACCAAGATTATGAATGCCCTCAAGAGCAAATCTTAGGAGGAGGAGCTTGGGTGACTTGTTTGTTCAGCCTGGAGGAGAATGAGGGGAGGCTTCATAGTGGTCTATAGCTTCCTTACAAGGGGAAGAGGAGGGGCAGGAGCTTTTATCTTCTTTCTGGTGACCAGTAACAGGTCCCATGGGAACATCACAAAGCTGTGTCAGGGGAGGTTTAGGTTGCATATTAGGAAAAGGTTCCTCACTCAGAGCGACAGGGCACTGAAACAGTTTCCCCACCATACCAAGCCTGCCAGAGTTCAAGAAGTGTTTGAACAATGCTCTCAGGCGCGTGGTATGATTCTTGGGATGTCCTGTGCAGGGCCAGGAGTTGAACTTGATTCTTGTGGGTCCTCTTCAACTCAGAATATTCTATGATTTTATGTTTCTATGAATAATGGATACANAGCTTTTATCTTCTTTCTGGTGACCAGTAACAGGTCCCATGGGAACATCACAAAGCTGTGTCAGGGGAGGTTTAGGTTGCATATTAGGAAAAGGTTCCTCACTCAGAGCGACAGGGCACTGAAACAGTTTCCCCACCATACCAAGCCTGCCAGAGTTCAAGAAGTGTTTGAACAATGCTCTCAGGCGCGTGGTATGATTCTTGGGATGTCCTGTGCAGGGCCAGGAGTTGAACTTGATTCTTGTGGGTCCTCTTCAACTCAGAATATTCTATGATTTTATGTTTCTATGAATAATGGATACATAGCAGTTGTTACGTTCCCTTCAACTCTGAAATGTGGGAATTTTCATTTTTCTAGCATTTGTTAAAAATACTGTTACTAAATACTAGGAAGGAAATCGGCCAAATTTAGCAGCTGAGAGTAAACCCTCTGAAACATATCAGGCAAACATTTTGCAAGACTGATCATCTGCTCAATCTCCAGCACTACAGAAGCTGAAAAAGAGACAGGAGAAACAGCCTTCTCAGTAGACAATGTTTGCTCCCAGTGTTCACTTGCAGCCCAGCAGTACATTGTATTGTTGAATTTTACTCTGCTCTGCACGAAGATCAGAGTACAGCTTTTGCTTGAACAGCCCACACATCTGACATTAAAATCATCAAGTTGTCAGGCAGCAAAAGCACCAACTCTCCCATTTGCATTCCTTGCCCATCCCTGGCCAGCAAGACTTATTGGAAAAACAGAAAATGAGCAATAGGAAATCTGATTGAGAAGTGAGTAATCAAGGCTCTCACACCTTAGGTCCATATTCAGCAGCAGACTACCATGACAAAGGAACAGAGACCTCACCCTGAGCATATTGGACTTTTCACAGCTGAATACTCAGCCAGCCCATTGCCTCCTGTCTGCTCTCTGTCTCTTGCATGTCTGGCTTCAGGAGTTAGACGGAGTGGCAACTCTCCTACGGATATGACTTAGTCAAGTCACTGGGACACATTACGAGGTTGTGGTTTCTATTCCACAGTGGGAGCAGGGCACTTTGGTTAAGGCTTTAGCCAAGTGTACTGGGTAGAATGCTTGGAGAGTTCCTGTGGACCTGGCAAAAATAAAGAGCCTGGAAGATCTCCTTCACACCAGAAGTTGATACCTTCCCAACACGACCTGACTCTTTCTAGTCATGATAACAATTCCTTATTTGCACCAATGCTCATAACAGTTCCTTGTGGCACTCCCAGTGTTCAGAGCATTATACAAAAGGTCACCACCAGCACCTGCAACAGCAGACGCCTGCCCACAGAAGAAGACTGCATGGGTCGGAGTTCCAGCTAAGGGACCTCATGACGTGTGTTGTACTCACAGCAGAGAGGTAGACACCTCACAGGAACAGACTAGGCTGTCTCTGAGATGGTCCCAAGCTTTTGTTGTCAGGAGACAAGGAAAGATGTCAAAGCAGAGCAGACTGGATCTCCCTCTGCAGATCTTCTGCAGAATCTGCATCTGCCAACCTAATTTGACTGGATGCTTTCCAGGAATGAAAATTTAATCAAAGCAATAGTTCAGTTGATCACCTGAAAACATTAAAATTTTTGCAGAACCAAAGTGAAAGGTTCCAATGCTCCCTGTCTACCATACTCCATACCCACAGTCCCTGTCAGTTGCGCTGGCAGAGCTATTTCTAAGGCTTAGGATTGTTTCTGGGGCTCAATTTAAAACAGTTCGGTGAAATAGCCCAGGATTGTAAGTAACTTGCTTACTTTCTGTAGAGAGTCACTTATAACCTGGGTCATTTTACTGGTACAGCTTACAGTAAGCACACCCATACAATGGGAGACACAGTGAACTGCAAGCACTAGAAGAGTATTGGCACTGGGAAGACTGTAACCTGGAGCAAGAGATGAGATTCAATGAGATGGGCTAGTCTACCCAAGACCTTCCTCTGACTTTCTTTTCCTCTTTCTTTTCAGTGAGGTGTTTCCAATCGCCATTATTTTGACATCCTCTGGAAGGAACAGAGTTCAAGAAGACTCTGTCAAGGAAATCCCATTTACCTGTAGTTTTCTCAAGGAATGTGAGAAGTAGAAGCTGAGACCACTTCTCTGGGTGGGAGAGAAGTTGTCTCAGCTGGGACATCAACTTATACCTGCTCCCTGGGCACATGCATAGGTAAATGTGTGCAGAAACATAAATTACAGCTGTGGCGGTGCTTTCCCACAGCAAGGTTGAGCTTTACCTTATGTTGTATAGATCCTTGACTTTGTACCCAGTCAGAGTTCACCTGCATCACACTTAGGTTAATTTCTGAGGGCAGGCAAAGCAGGCAGCTGTCTAACCATAACAAGACAGCAGAGGCAATGGGAGCATGTAATTTGATGCTGCTCATTTTTCATTATAGTTAGTTAACTGCCATGAGAAATTGATTAGGTTACCTGGTATTTTATTGGGAAGTTTATAATACTTGGGCCTGGAGAGTATCCCTCTTCCAGGATTTGTAGTGGCTGGAGCTCAGCTGGTCCAATACAAGGTCACTGCCTTCACTGGCAGTAGGTGATGTGGAGAAAGCCAGAGGAGAGAGCCTGCCCCTCCTGTTCCTTGGGAGCTGCTTTGAAACTGAAGCCATACCACTGATCCCTGCTTATGCTGCACCGCAGCTCACACAGGTACATCTGGGCCCAGTGTTGTACCACCACTGTGGCCCTACTGGGAAATTACCATACAAGGTCTGACCCTGATCACTGTCTCTGGACCCAAGCCTGACCCAAACTTGCCATTCCACATTCTGGCTCCTTGCTGGTGTAACAACTGCTCTTACCTGCCTGCTTACTGCCCTTGGCTCACTTGAGAATCAGTTGGCCCTCAATAGTCTCTGGCACATCCAACATGTTTCTGGCTCTGCCCACATCTCCTCTTCTGATGAGGACCATGCACCAGAAAGCAAATGATTCCAATCCCTACTAAAAGCAAAATCTACTACAGAGCACATTTTCTTACAAAATACTACACAGTTGGTTTTATATGTGCATTCAGCAGTATTTTACTGAACAGGAAAAAAAAGAGTGGAACAAGATGTTTTTTTGTCCGTGAAAAACACAAGTACAGTAGAAGAATGCTAGTAAGCATTTCCACTGTATGCTGGACACCATCCACATGCATTCACACCTGCATCAATATGGGAATGACCTACTTTCAGCATAGCAGGGCTAGTGTGGTGGTGACATAGTGCTCTTGATTTCATCTCCCAGGCATCTGAAATATAGTTCCCAACCATTCTTCTTCTCTTTATCCAAGAGGATATATATATGCCTTTCCTGGAGCCATAAGTACATGACTGTACCAGGATAGGTGTTTAGAAAGAATCAAGACCATATGAAAGGATCCACAGCATATCCCCTCTGTGGCATTGGGCCAAAGTCACTGCCTTTCAGTGGGAAAGACAACCAGAAGGTCAGCAAAAGAACCACAAAACCAAATCAAAACATGTCAAAAAAGGAAAACTACCCAAGAAAATATTGGGCCATGAAAAGAAAACCAAATTTACAATGAAGAGCTCTTTTCCTCTTACCACCCCAAGCACTAACCCCCAGAGGTTTAGTGTTTCCCTCACCATAACACAAACCAGGCCTCCGTGCTGGGAGCCCATGCAGCTGCTGCTCCAGAGAAGCTGGTGAGTCAGTGATGTGCACAAATGCCTGTGCCCTGATCGTTTTGGAACAAATCAGATACAAAATGTGAACAAAAGCAAACAGTTATCTGGCCACAGAAATGGTGTTCACAGGAGTGTCTTGGGAGCTGTACTGGGAAATGTGGGATACATACAGCACTGTCAAGGTCCTGCAACACCAGAGTAATGCATACGGTTACGCCACATGTGCCCCAAATAGCAGGACCAGTAAACTCCATGCTCCACGGGCTGGTTCACTTACACAACCACAGGGAAAGGCATTTGAGGAGACAGGGTTCAGGACACGAGTTTGGAGCTCTGGGTCCAGGACTAAACTGGGCTAAACCAGAAGCAATACAAGTCTACTGGACAGGTGGAAAGAAACAAAACCCGATAAAATGTTTGCCTGGAACTTCACATAGTTGTCCCTAGCTGCAATGTTTGTCCAAAACCATGTCAGAGGTATCTCAAGCTCTGTCTGCAAGTAGCAAGGATGGCATTGTACAGAGGAGGATTAAGGAGAGCTCCAGTGGCCCAGTGGGAGTAAAAGCTTCCTCCAAAATGCATTAAAATGGTCTTTTCTTTCATTCTCTAGTCACAACTAAGATTTTCAAGTCAACAGTTTTAAGATAATAAAAATATCTCTTTTCCACAGAACACTTCCTTGAAAATAGGCAAAAAAGGTAAAGCATAAAAGTGTTAAAAAAATTAAACTAGCTGACAGGAACAGTTAAAAGATTGTTTCACTTCTAGTTCCACAAGATACTCATGGTGATGTGAGCAGTCATTACTTCAGTGATGCAACAGTGTCATTTCCATGCTATGAAATTAGTATTTTTGCTTCCTTCGGTGCAGGAAAACCTTAACTGGCAGATCAGCATGAATGGGGGATGCAGAAAAGGGTTGCCCACTGACTTGACAACCTCAGAGCTGCCCAACTTGTGCTTAGAAATATCATCTGGAAATGCTCTCTTGTCACTAGGTGCAGCACACAGAATCCATTACAGGTCTAGGAGGGAGAATGATCTGTGTACAAACTAATCTCACAGGCATGAGGACCTGCTGATATGGTTCATGTGTGTCTTTACCTTGCAAAGATAGCAAGTCACCCCTTGAAGCTAAGGTTTGGGATGTTGTTGGAAAAAAAAAAAAAAAAAGGAGAAAGACAAATAGAGCAGACCAGAAGATTTTGATGATGGGGGTTCTCTTGAGATGGTCAGAGTTTGCACTGACTTTTCCTCAGTCCCAATAGTGGGCAGAGGGAAGACAGAGAAGCCAGAACTGGGCTGCAGTCACAGAATCCAAACCTACCTTTTCCTGAACACCACAAGACAGTGAAGACCATAACATCATTTGAGGAATAATTTTGAAAAATGTATTATATTTTACACACACACAGTTTTTTGAAGTCAAATTTGCCACAAAGATCTATGTCTATACAGGGCTATGTATTTTTTAACCCTATAATCTCCCCTGGGGAGAACTGGATTAGAAAGACAGTCAAATGTTCCGTCAAGTGTGGCTTTCCTGGGACAGCCACTGTGCAAGGACTCACATCCTTAGAAGAAACTGATTAAAACTTATTTTGTGGAATCGGACTTTACAGGTACTGTGAGCTGTCAAAGGGCAGAGCTCTCCATTTGTGTTTTTTTTTTTAACTCTCACGACTGGAAACAGACCCTTTTTTTCTTGGAGGTTTTTTTTGTGTGTGTGTGTGTGTTGGTTTGTTTGTTTGGTTGGTTGGTTGGTTGGTTTTTTGGTTCTTTTTTTTTTTTTTTTCTGAAGGAGATAAGCGGGCTGCGTTCTCACTCACAGAACAAGAGAAGCTGCCGTACCACCGTCAGCCCCAGGCAGGCGGAGGGACAGCGGCAGCTCCGGGATGCTGCGTGGGGCGGCGGCACCGCCCGGGCACTCCCCGCCGCGGCGGGCGGAGCGGGCCGCGCTCGGGTCTCCCCCTGCGCCGGGGAGGATGCGGAGAAGAGGCTGCTGCCGCTTCCCTTCCCGAGAGCCCGCGAGCCGAATTTCCCGGGGTGTGTACGGTCAGCAATAAAAAGAGAAACGCATGGTCCAAGTTAATTTTCCACCCCCGAAAGGAAATGCTGCTTCCTGTATTATGCAAGGCTGGTGCCAACAACACTGACACAGGAGTCTATTGTCCGTTTCACAAAGCCGTGGTGGGGAAGGGCGCCTGAGAAAATAGTCTTTTTGCAGCAGCAAGGAGCTTTTGATCTTGGGGGGTGAGTGGGGGTGGGAGGGTTGTGGAGAAAAAAAGCGGGTGCGGGCTGGGAGCTGGGAGGGATGCGGCGGAGGAGCAGGGTACCGGGGCGTCCTTCGCCGTTCCTCCAGCCCTGCTCAGGAGGCCAGGGTGCGCAAAAGTGCCTGCAAATGTCTTTCCTCTTCCATGCAAAGTGATGCAAAGCGGGTGCCCTGAATGCCCTCCGAGGGGCCGGGGGCTGCCAGCCCGCACGGCTCCGGCGGGGCTGGGTGCCCTGTATCCCCTCCGAGGGGCCGGGGGCTCCCCGCGGGCTCCCTCCCTGCCCCGGCCTGGACAGCGCATACACGGCGCTCACGCCAGCTGCAGGTCCCAGCAGTTTCTGAGCAGGAAAAGATAAGTAACATCTGAGGAAGAGCCACGGTGTTTCCAAAAGCAGTTTGGGACACTTTCCTGTCCCAATGCTTTCCTGTCACAGGCTTTAAAAATACCGTGGCTTGCTTTCCTTTAAGTAAGTAATAAAGACATTTTATTTCGACTCTAGAAGGATCATGTCAGTCCAAAGAAGTGGGTACATAGATTATTTTGGATATACGGATAGATTCGATGTTGCTGATGCTATTCATTGTTAAAGAACTCTTAACGAGTTAGTCTTTCCTTAAGAGAGGATTTAAAAGAACAATTCTTATTCTTAAAATAGTTCTTATAAACTTTCTTATGAGCTCTTTAAAGGCGAGTTCCTGCCTTTCTTAATGGGATACAAAATCCATTTCCAAGGGAAGTCTATGTCCAGTAAGAGCAGCAGGGTCAGTCTCTTGCTTTGAGCGTTTTCTGGCATCTGGCTGCCTACAGGATGGAATCACTTTGGCCGACTAATGACTGACAGTGGCTCATTATGAGAAAATGCAAATGATTTTCTTTAAATGTGCCTGCTTGCAATCAAAAAGAAAACGTAATGTTCCTCTTCACACATGTAGATGGGCTGAGTTAAAGGAATTTTAGGGAAAGAGGATATGAGGAACCTTCAAGAATGATTTAGAAACATTTCTATATAAAAATAGAGTGGGATTTCCTATGTCCAAAGAGCAGAGACTTTTTAAAAAAAAAAAAAAAAAAAAAAAAAACAAACAAACTGGGCTTTTAGGCAAGAGNCCCCAACTAAAAAAATAACCCCCACCAAAACCTAAATGGTACCCACTTTCTGTGTCTCCTTCGTTGTGAAAGCATAACAGAACAAAAATCCCAACGTGAAACAATCATCCGGGTTTCCAGTAGCTTGCAAGGTGCTCACGGCTGAGTACAGCTGGTGGTGAAAGGTGCCGAATGTCACCGGTGGTCTTGCAACCCTACAGCTGTATTCTTTCACACACTCCCCTGCCCCCTGCACAGAGACACAGGTTTGGGCTTTGTCACAGTTTGCAACACCGTGTCCAACTCTGGTCCGTGGTCCTTAGCGCCCGTCTAACGCCGAGCAGTCATTTTTAACGCAGTCAGCATGCCAGCTCTCCATGCTCCTTCCAGGCTTTCTGTGAAGGCCAGGAATGCCGCAGGCAGGAAAAGCTGCGGCCGTTCTGCCGGTGGTAGTGCCTGCCCTTCCCCCAGCTCTTAGATGTGGGCAATTCAAGTTTATCTCCCACCGACTCTGCCATAGACTTCTGTTATCTGGAAAAAGCCCCAGAGGCACAAGTCCTTAACGGCATTGAAGTGCCTAACTCCCATCAGAATGAGGGATGTAGTTGTCTAAATACCGCTGATAATCTACAAAGTTGCTCACGATTTGTGTAACAGAGATCACGTAAGTACCCACAGTCTGACACAAGGCAAAGCGCTAAACTTTCTTCTACTACTGCTGCTGCTGTCGCTACTGCTGTTATTCAACATCTGTATACTCGCAAGTCCAAGTCGGCAGTTAGGAGTCCACTTGGAGAAGGACCACAAGGAGAAGTCTCTGCTTACGAGATTTCACGGCCAAGAAACAGCTGAAGAAACAGCAAGTACGTCTGACACAGAAGTGGGAACAACGGGGAGATTGCCATGAGCACATGAGCATGTTACTACACCAGCCACCTTCTGCTTTCAAGGGGGTTTCAGACTTGACCAAAAAAGTAAATCTGTAATGTTAAAAGTATGTCGCTCCTGCCCCTCTGGTGATGGCTGGTCACTGAGTTTCAGACAATGCCTACGGTAACATCTGTCACCAAGCCATGGAAAAAAAGCTGCCTGCAAACATCTGTCACCAAACCATGGGAAAAAAAGCTGCCTGCTTGGGTCTCTCTTGGGAACGGGTTGGAAATGGGAGGGGTCGTTTCCTTGCACTCACCCATGCCTGTATGTGTAGGACCTCCTCATGGCAAAACACAAAGTGTGCTTTTGATTTCAGAACCTTGGAAATGGCCAGTCATCCGCTTTACACTGGACTCAGCCAGCAATGAAGTTATGATGACCATCATTTTTGAGATGGATGAGGCTTATTAAGAGGGGAAATAGGTACAGCCCTAAAGGATAGGACATACCAAATGAATGCCTAAAAATAAACATTTTGTATTTTCTCTTCCATGAAAGCTTTTGTTGAAGTTGCCACAGAAATATTTCATAACTGTGAAACAGAAAAACACCAAAAAGGTAATCTCCCCTCTACCTGGAATTTCTCAGAACAGTATAAACTTCTTACAAACTTCACAGTGTTCGAAATTATCATTACATCCAGATGGGGCATATCCGGAGCTGTTCATCATTAATACGACTCAAAAAAAAAAAAGAAAAAAAAAAGCTGCTGTTAGTAACATATCTAATTCAAACACTTTAAAATATGATTCAGCTGAAGGTGTCAGTTTGACTGCTTTGTGAAGGGTAAATGCAAGAAGTTCATAAAAAATGAAATTATTTGTCAAATTTCACACAGCATGAGTGACTGGGCCAAAAAACGTTTTCTCTTGGCGAAGTCATCAGATCCTCTGCAGACCAACACACTGTTCAAACGCTTTCGCTATGTGCCAGGCTCCAGTGTTAGAAATGCACCACATGTGAGCAGAGGAACTGCTGAAACCTGTTTTCCAGAGTAGTGTGAAGCTCCTGTGTTTCAGAAAGTGTGTGCTCTGCTCGATGCCTTTCCCATGGCATTTAAATGCCCTAGTGAGCTCAGGGACATGCTGATGACAATAAGACCATGAATTCACACTAATGACTCTCCCTCTATTGCTTCTCATTTGGGTTCTCTCTACCTAGCCCTTATTTTCATGAAAACTTTAGGAATATAATTACCTTTAAAGCCTCTTCCTTTGTAACAGCTTTAATTGAAACAGGCCAACGGATTCCAACGCGAGAAGGAATTTTTGTAGAGGTAGGAGCCATGTAGGTATTTGTGTTGCTTATACAACTCTCATTTCTTTAGAAAACAATGCTAATTGCTTAGATTGTTCGCTGTCACAGAACCTTATTCCTCTACTTTGGAGAACTTCTTGCGATTTCCAGCCTAAGTTAATTCCTGCTGAGATGACATTTTCCTGGTTTCATGCTGACTTTTTCTTTCAAGCTTAAATACTACTTACAGGTATTTATTCCTTGATAAATACTTATGTCAGACACAGAATCAACTTTATTGTCTACTATAATCCTCTTCTCACAGGACAGAAATGTCTCCATAGACATTCCTTACACCTATCCCAGTTCTAAATCAGTTTAGTCGAACATGCAAAAACAACATGTCTTTTCATGGCACTTTCACACTGATGGGTCATGACAATTCTGAGACTCTGAATACATCTCCTTCCCCCCCCC
>WBMY01018677.1:267677-291258 GCA_013397315.1 Donacobius atricapilla
CCCATGTCATTGCCAATATATGATTGCCCAACTTACAGCAGATATTTCTGAGGAATTTGCTCAGAACATAAGTCAATATACTTTTCTGCTTCCTGGTTCCACGAAGTTATGGTTGACTCACAGGTTGACTCACAGACTAAGTTATTTTAAGCATTATGTACAAAAATATTAAATTTTGAAAGTTGGTTTTATTGGGGATTTTCTTCTCTCTCATACATATGTACAGATAACTTTGTAATGTGAGACTTGCAACTATAGGGAATGAAATCTAGGTCTGGCCAATGAAAGACATATATGCTTTCTGCAGAAAAGAATATTGCAGGATAAAACAAAACAAAACAAAACATACTGTTGTTCCAGGAGATAAACCTCTAAAAATGAGATGGAAATTTCAAACCACTAAAATTTCCTACTTTTTCAAAAGACAGCTGCACAAGAGAAACCAAAAGCAAGGTGCTTGCAAAAATATAGTCTATTCAAAACCAAATAGGAGGATCTGAAAGTGAATGCTTTGGTTTGTGCTTCACAGGGAATGTACCTGTTTGCATTACTGTCTCTCCTCTAAGGTAAGAATGCTGAAGCTATTTCAAAAAGGCAACAGATGAACTTTTGCAACATTTTGAAAATAAGAGACATACTCATTTCTGAACCAGTCTGCTTCTCAGTGACCACATGTACTGAGAGTATGAAAAGTCTTTTCCAGCTCTGTCTGACCAAGACAAAGTGCTCCTTGAAGACCCATCATGTGAAATATTCCTTCAGCCCTGCTGAGGAGACAAATCTTTGGATAAATCTTCATGTTCCTTAAGCAACCCTATCAGTTTGGCCCCCACACCGGGACAAATAGGTGTCTAATCCTACCTGTAATAACCTGTGGCATATGAACTGTCCATCCAGAGATGAATGGCTCCAGCAAGCCCAGGCCTCTCAGGAGCAATGGCCAGAATCAAGAAGGGATCCCCTGGGATGTGTACAATGACCAGATGCCAGTGTTGGGACAACTGAGTTCTCCCTCAGGCTTCCTTCTTAGCATGTCTCAGATATTTCTATCTTCTAGCCAAGACATTGCTGAATGCTTAATACCTAGTATCTTCTAAGGAATTTACTTGCAAAAGCATTTAGGCCTTGATTTAAATTAAGTCCTTGTAACTGATGTTTTCTACTGTCTGCACACCTCTGAAGGCCAGGAGTGAGCCAATAGAAATTATAAGCCGTATGGACCAAAGTGGACACCCAACCGTAACTGCACCGAAGGATGCAGACAGACCTCAACTCCTCCTGGTAGTACTGTTAACCTTTGAACTGGAAATATGATGGATGAGTCAAATTGACTGAATAAAGCCAGCCTAGCTCTGGAAACAGTACAGTCATGTTTGGTTGATGTTACGTCTGAGCTAAAATACCCTACTGCAAAGTGCTCCATGACTTGGCCTGGTTTCCACAAGGAGGATCTACCTTCTGGGTGCTTTTGTCTTGTGGAGACATAATCTTTTTCCTTAGCATGTTTTTCTAAGCAAAGGTGGAATAGCAGTTAAGTTGGACGGCCTTTAGGTTGCCTATTTCAGCAACCAAACCTTGTTGAAGATGGTGAATGCACATGCACCGTTGTCAACTGGAAACATACTTCCCAGAAGGCAGGAACACTGAAACACTTCTGAATCTTTTTCCTTTCTGAGAAAATGCTTTGGTTTAAAAGCTCTGATACTGGTTCTCCAGTCTTTCTTTAGGGTGCTGAAAACCTTCTCCCCTCAGTTTATTATGCTGTGTTGCCAGGATAATCAAGATTTTCTAGAAGTATCCATCCTGTGCCTACCTATTTTTTTTCACAGTGAAGTCAGCAACAACTCAAGCCAGAAGTAGTAAGTATCTGATACTGATGGCTATTGCTGAAATCTAAATCGAACACAACTTCTACTTCCTTACATAAACCTTCGATGAAGTTCCTTGTTATAAGGGCTTATAAAACCTAAGGTATTCCCAAATATATTTGTGTGGTGATTACCTAAATTCTGTCTTTAAACCTATAAACTGAGTGAGGAACATCTGCTGCTGTTCCTTCCATTTAGCATTCTGTTTTAGGAGTTGTCAGTGTTTTTTAATGCAAAGAATACCCAATCTTTTAGGCAAAAAAGACAGTCGCTAGTGGGGTTGTTATAGAGCTTTTCACTTAATTCAGTGAAAAGTTGTCTAAACTGTTTCTATGTTTGTTTTCCACTGATTCATTTGACTTGCCTGCTTGAGTGCAGAATGCTTGTGTTTTTCTGGCTCACATATGGAAATTAAAATTTCTCTGTGGTTTGGATCAAAATTAATCCAAAAGCAGTAGCTTGAAGAATTGGGATGAGGAACTAATATTCCTTTTAGAAATTGGATCTATGTTCCCTTTATTTGTCAGTGATTGTTTTATTTATTCTGTTTTGGGTAGTACTGTAGAAGGCTTGTCTGCCTCTGAACAGTGTGTAGCACACAGTCAGATGCCACAGTCACTTTGGTCACATTTCTTTGTCATTGTGTTTACAACTTCCTTTTATTTCAGAGAACAGAGGCTTAATGATGTTTCCTCGTTGCAACCATCAGGACATTTAAGTGTTTCCCCATAAGTTAATCCTCACCTGCACATTCTTTTTTTTTTTTTTTTTGGCATCTTTCACTTCTATTGTGCTGGGAAACGTGACAGTGTAGAGTACACTGTTTCATTTTCAGTTGGCATTCTCTGAGAGTGTTTTGTCTATAGTTTCATTCTGTTGTTTTGTTGGGTTTTTTTAACCATTTCCAAGGTCTCATCTTGTGTCCATTTCCCTCTTCTCTCCTTCACAAATGACTACTTCTTCTTTGGTGACATTTTCCATATATTTCTACTCTCATCTTGTTAGTGCTTTGGTTTTTTATCTAATAGAGGCTTTTAACATTATCCAGAAGGGATATTGCTTCCTTTTATTCCCTTTTCCTTTCACATTGTCCTTATATATCTAGATTTGATTTATACTTGCTGGGAAATCCATTATTCTTATTGAAGCAGCTGAAAGGGACCTGGCATCTTCCTACCTTTTTGAAAGAAACAGAAGAACAAGAAAATTGAAATATAATTCTATAATTAAATTAAAAAATCTGTCATGGAACAGAAAATAGAGTCCTTGCCATCTGGCTTAAGTATCATAACCATACATTTAGCTTTTTTTTCAATCTCCCTTTCTAGTTGTTGCAACTACAGAAGAAAAATGTCCAAGTCATAATTCACTTCACTCTTCTAAATATTAATGTTTTAAATATTTAAGCCTTTAAAATTCTTTTTAACAGCTTTATAGGGTAGTTCCTTAAAGCTATCATACAGACCATTTTCCAGAACATACCAATACATAATTTTGTGTTTTTCTACTTTGTGTTTCCAGCTATTAATTAAAAAAAGAAAACATGAAGTGTGTTGACAGACAGCACTGGGACTGAGCACAATGACATAGAAACAATAGTAACGTGATTGCTATATAAGTGGAAGCAGTCATTAACTAATCACAGGGAAAGAAAAATAACACTAGCACCAGAATCAAAGGACATAACAGGAGTTAATGCTGTAGAAACAGGAAAGATTTAAAAAATAGTCCCATAAAAATCAACTGATGTGGTGGTTTGACAATTAACAGCAGGCAGATGAACCAGTCCTTTGTCAGTGTATTTTTCTAAGAAGGAAGATGGAGAATACCTTAAAACATTTTTCTTCTGCTTAGACTTCTGGAAGTTGCTGGAAACCACTAAGAAAGAAGCCATATTTTTCTATTCCAACCCCAAAATTTCATTTAACCCATTGCAGTTAGTGACATTCCCCTGAGCACCATAAACAACTTGCAGAACGTGTTACCGACATAGGACAAGAGAAAATTTAGAAAAATTATCACAGTTTGTACAAATGTGGATTATTTTAATGCCTACTTACCTCCAATAATTTATCTTTTCTTTCTTTTTTTTCAAAAATTTTTTTAGTTATTATTTTTTTACTTTTAGAAAAAGCTCAAGAACAAAAACTATATACCTCTTTCCAGTCAAGAAAGACTGGAGTCATTCCATATTGCTGTTGAATCACCTCCCTTAACCAACCTTTCTTATTCAACAGGATTTTATTCAACCAGCCAGAATCAAAGCCATTGTTGAAAGACAAAACACAGCTCCTGTGTCTTATAACTAAAACAAGGTTATGGCAAGCCCAGTCTTCAGTAAATTCAAAAATTGATAACAAACTTATCTCACCCTCTCTATTGCAATGACTCAAAGGCTGACTAAAGCAATTGATCTTTAAAGTAGTGGATGTTACAATAATGGTGGATATTCCTGTGGGTCCCTGGACTCTGGTGGAGGAACTGTGAGAATTGTCACAGAGCACAAGAAATAGCCATATAGAGAAGAAAACAATCGTAACGTGGGCTTCTGTATCCTTGAAGGATCTTGTCAATAACCAAGCTGTCCTATGTCAAAATGCTTATTCAAGAAAGAAACACACCTATCACAGCCAGAATTTCCACCACTGAAGTAGTAGTGTCGGGCATCCTAATTATAAATGCCCAACAAAAAGGGATTAAGTGGGTCTGGTTTTCAGAAAGCAGCAGGGTTTGAAATCCAAGACTTTTGGAGACTGGCATGTAAGCTGCCCACAAAATTAAGCAACAAAATCATCTCTGACAATCAGTAAATGTAGTAGTTACTTCATCATTTCTTGAGTAGGAGTGACGGGAGCCAGAGAAGATTTTGTTGCTTAATTTTGTTAATAACCAAGCTGGCATGTACTTTTGGGGACTGGCATGTAAGCTGCCCACAAAATTAAGCAACAAAATCATCTCTGACAATCAGTAAATGTAGTAGTTACTTCATCATTTCTTGAGTAGGAGTGACAGGGGAGCCAGAGATGACAGTACTATCAGGAGATGGGACTGCAATAGTGGGAAAGGCTGTAAACCACAGAGATACTGGTGGTGGCACAGAAACTATTACACTGAAGAGGAAGGAACTCAAGGAGAGTATAAAAATTCCATCCAAGCCCATGCAGTAAGTAGTATTGCCATAACTTTCCTGCTACTGAAAGTAGTTATTGCTTGATCTCAGACTTTCAGACCATTAACAAAATAAATCAAAGCAAAATCATACAAGAATGAGAATGGAGTGTACCAGTTCATTAAGGGAGCTTAGAGGCTTTTGTTTCCTTGATCAACTGTTGGATATACCATATGTAGCCTCACTGCACTCAGGCACCGACCTCAGTCTCCAGCCCTGCCCAACATCACAGTGAGGTACAACGCAGCCCACTGAGTGCAGAAGTGAGTACCTTGCACCAAGCTCCACCTGCAGCTATCTCTCACAACTAGCAAGATGTGATGATCTGTCCTGTAACATGGCTGCAAAAGAATGATGTTTCTTTAACCCTCATGAAATTCTTTCCATTTTGATTTTTTTCCCTTCTGTACCGCTGATCTGAAGGCAGACCAAACACATTTCTATTAGATGCAAAAAGTACATTTGCGAGAAGAAATTGGAAAAAGAATTCTTTAAAGCTTACGGTATCTCCTGCTGGCCATTTTTGTGATTATATTGACTTTATTTTATACTATTTGGTATGACTTCATTCCCTATTCCCTTTCACTCTAGATAATGTAACTTACTATCTTCCTATGATGATTTCATTTTTTCTGAACACTCTGTAGTAAAATTGTGGGGCATTTCCTTGAACACTTTGGCAAAACTTCAGCAAGTTTATCTTTACATTCCTTTTCCCACTGAAACTCATCCTTCCAAAGCCTTTCAGAGCAGCAGGGCAATAGGGAGGTAGTAATATATAATTATTTGGAAAAAAATTCACCATCAAAATATTGGTGTTTTTTTCTGAACAGAAAGTGGAGGCATAGTCTACTTAGTAGCCCAATTGAGCAATTAATATGGATTATATATTACTCTTTGTGCTTGTGGACTCTTCAAGTCTTCTGACAAAGACTTATAAGCGTGACACAGGATAAAAAGTTTGTACTGAGGTTTTTGTCTTAGCATCAATACACATTTCCTTCATTCTAAGAGTGCCAAGAATTGGCATTGTTAAATGAAGTTAATGGAAGGTACAAACGTTCCTCCTTTGGAACAATAGGACATAGTTGCCTACTGGGTTGGCTGATTTTAGATATCTGTGGTTGAAGCAATTTTATATAGTATATCTTTTGGGGTCAGAATGAAAAGAAGGTAAGCCAAAAGGAAGTGGGAGCTGAAGTAAGAGGTAGGATATAACCTCAGAATAAAAGAGATCAGCACAGCATATTTTTAGATGCTTGGGAATGAAGCCCAAAAAGAATAAAACTGAGCAATCAAGGACACTGCTTCCCCTTCCAATCACACACACACTCTCTATATTGTATCTAATCACTTACAGTTATGGAGTCATTTCCTTAGGACTTCTAATGGAATCACGTTTGGATTCCAAAATGTGTAAGCAATGCATTAATTTGATACTATAGAAACTTGCATCGGAAGTCCTTGACCAAAACATTCAGCACTACGAGTACAGTGTCATTCTTTCAGTCTCTTCAGAGTTTTCCACCTGGTATGTTTTTAAGGATTCATATTAGCTTAGAAAATTAGCCCCAAAACTGATAACGAATCTTTGCATGACTTCATTGTCACATTAAGGAACGTTATTCAAGACAAATAAGAGGAATCTTGACTAATTTTAGGCCTGTAGAAGGAAGAGTGGGTGGCTGAATAAGATCCCACAAATTATTCAGCATTTATGATAAAAAGGCAAAAGCATTGACCAGTGAAACGAAAACTCAGTGTGTTATCACTGAGTCACACATTGAGAAGCACATCTGCTGACACAGAACATAGAAAATATCTCAAGTGTATAGTATACTGACAAGTAAGCCCTTACAGGAGCAGCAGAACATAAAACAATTTTAAATCATTACACATACAGGGTAAAATCCAGTAACACCCACAGAATCTGGCACACATGCTGTCACTAGGACATACAGAAACAAACAAATAAAAAAGATAAGGCCATTTGAAAAAAATCCCTTATGATTTTTTTTATTATCACTATGTTACTGAGGTGTAACAAGCAGATATTGCATTTTGTTAGTAGTAATATCTGAAATTCCACCTTGTTTGAAAAGTCAGGACAGTTTTGAATGGCTGCCCTCTGTATGACTTACAACTCAACCGGACATATGTTGCAACAATACAGACACTGCGGCAATATATATAGAGAAGTAATGATTGTTATTTCACTTTTAAAATTCACTATGCCCTAGGGCACAATTAACAGGCAATAAATTCCTACATGCTACTGAAGTTCAGAGATTAGTGTTTGCCTGTCAAAGCATGGAAACACATTTACACCTAATAAAAAGGGACTAATTAGCTGTTTAAATAATAGGAAATGTCAGTCAGAGGCCACAAAAGGCTATGAACAATAACTAAACCCACCCCCCAAAAACTGACATGTGTGTTTGCAGACAAATATTAAGCATTCAAAAGAGCCTTAAATGTTTGCCTAGTCATCCAAAAGAGAAGGAACTTTATATAAACAGTGAAAGCAAAAGTTAGTGCTAGAGACTCGCTGGAGTAGGGCATGTGTCACTCTAGCCTGTGCACTTCTTCACAGATTGCTTTAGGAAAATCATACTGGACAGGAATTCAGTGAGGGTTTGGAACATTAGAGATCATTAGACTATGTTTTGGCTTTGTCTGTCTGTGGAATTGTAGGTGAATCAAAGAGTATGTCTGAACTCCAGGCCAGGAAACTATTTGGTAGTGGTCAAGGATGAAAAACTGGATCCTACCTACTGCTAAGGTTGAATTTGAATTTGTACATCCAGATATCTGACTATTTTTTTAAGAACACTGTAAATACTATTCTGTTAGCTTTAACATCTTCTAGTGTTCTCCTTCTCTTTTTTCCTATTTTTCTCTAGCTTTAAATGTCAGAGAGGTCGAAGTGATCATTAACCATCAACTATATAAAGAGACTAATAGCACAATTTCTGATTGATTTAATGGTTCGGTCTTCTACACAGTGCTTATAATCTGATAAAATGAAGCTGTATCACTCAAAATTGAGCTCACGCCATGAGGACACACTGTTTTTGCTGGTATGCATCCCCAAATGTAAAACAGGTGCACCACAAATTGATTTTTGTCTGAGATATTTGAGTTTGCCAAATTCAACAGAGCATGTCCCTTACCCAAGGCATTAAGCACCTTTCACAAATGTTAGTGAGAAAAATTTGTGGCTCTGTGGAGGCACTTGGAAGGCATACGTTAAGCAGTCGCAAACTAATGCATTAATCATTAAATGCAGTTCTGAAACTAAAAATGGTTTTTGAACCAAAGTTCAAAGGCAGTAAGTGTTTGTTGGATTTCTGGATTTTCCCCATTCTGATTTTCTCCTTGTTTATGGCAGGAGTCAGCCCTCAGGCAAAGAACAGAAATGATCTCGCATGGTTATAAATTAATGCATAACCTGCTTGGTGCTTGTGATTTGTGCCTTCTCTTCCACGTTGCTTGCTCTGCACTTGTATTGCAGTGCAGCACTGAATGGGAGCCATGCGCTGCATCAGTGAGAGCACAGCCAGCAGACTGAGAAGAGTGGTGTCCTCCTCTGGTCAGGGTGTGTGAGAGAAATCTGATCTGTTGTGTCCAGCATGGGGATCTTCAGCACAAGAAGGACAAACTAGAGCAAGACCAGTAGAAAGGCTACCAAAATGTTTACGGGGGTGAGTACATGACATAGGAAGTGAAAATGAAGAGAACTGGGTTCACTCAGCTTGGAGAACAGAAGCCAAAGGAGCAATCTGATTGCTGTCTACAACTCCCTAATGGGTGGTTATAGAAAACAGATTCTTCTCAGAGAGAAAAGATGCACCTGGGGAGCTGTTATTAGATGTAAAGGAAAAATTTTCCTAACGAGTTTCCCAGGTGGGAGAAGAGGCTGTAGCAGAATCCTCATCCTCAAAGGTACTCAAGGTCCTGACCTACACAGTGTAACTTCAAAGCTGACTCCATTTGGAGTGAGGGAGTGAGCTTAGGCCAGATGAGGTCCTAAGATCCCTTCAACTGAAATTATTATATGATTATATGATGTACAGTGTCATAAGAGAAACACAATGCAGGGAGACACATGCTGAATTCCAGTTTAGTTTTAGTAGCATTTAGGTATGCGATTGAATTCCTGCTGAAGCAGAATCAAGTAAAAAATATAGCTGCAGGACATGGAGAGATACAGTGCCAATATACAGGTTCCAAATAGTTTGAAAATGGGAAGGATGTTCTGTCTAGCCTGCCAGATTGGAAGCAAATAGATAATTTGTCATTTCCAACATTTTTAATAGGCTCTTCTGATTTGGGGCAAATATCGTAATCCCATTATAAATCAGCTGCTGATTTACTAAGTAAAAGGATAAATTTGTTAATACTTAGATATTTGTGAATCCTTCAATAATATATAAAGAAAGTGCACAAATGGATTCCAACAGGGCAAAGGAGAGGATGCATCTCCTTAAGTTCTGAATCATTTGTATTACTGTAAGACAAGCTGTGCCGTAACAGTGTCATGGACAGCAAAGCTGGAAGGTTTAGCTCCAGGAATCTATCATGTAGACATCTGCATTTGGTTATTAGAGTCTCACCCAGGAAGATATGATGCAAAACTTCTTCCTCGAGCCTTCAGATGTATCATTAATCAGAAAAGAATTAAAAAGTAGGGTGGATCTTTCTTTTCCTCAGAGTCTTAATAATTGCATTTGGTGATGGGATTTTTTTGGCATCATTGCCAATAATACATTGACAAAACCATGTTGTAATATCTGTATTAAAAAACTAGATCATTAAAATCATACAGCTGTCCCAATGACTTCCAAGAAATAAACTTCCGGATGAAAAACAAATGGTTCTAATTAAACTTGGGTTAAATATGAACAATTCTTGGGAAAAAAAAGTCTCTGAAACTGTCCTAAGACAAGTACAGTGACTGCTTACAAACACAGAGATCTTTGCAAGTTCTTTAAACAGCAGAAATCTCATTGCAGTGTGCCCTTTTAATGCCATGATCACCACAAAAATGAGACATGAATTCTTCCACATAACGGTTAGTAAACACTATGTCCTATATTTCCAAGTGGCGGTCTGTCTATCTGTGTTCTCAGATCCCAGTGCAATTATTCCTCAGTTGAGTCAGTAGGTGAAGCAAAAGTGAAACTCTACTCACAAGACTGAGTTCAATAAAAGAAAAAAAAAATCTATCTTGGAGTGAAACTCTTCTCCCAACAATTTTATCATTGATATAAATGTAAGGAGTTGTCTCAAAAGCAAATTAATCTACCAACTTATCTGTTGCCAAGATTAATTTCCTAACCATGCTTCTAGAATGTCTCATCTCAGCTCTCTCTACTGATATCTTCCACTTTACTGCTGGCCTGACTTAATTTACTTAGCTAAAGATGATTATAGAATCATTAGGCTTGAAAGGACCTTTTAGATCATTGGATCCAACCATTACCCCAACACCGCCAACTCCACTACTGTATCGCATCTCCAAGTGCCACATCAACACATTTTTCTAATACTTCCAGGGATGGTGACTCAACCACTTCCCTAGGGCAACCTCCTTCAGTGTTTGACAATCCTTTCAGTGAAGAAATTTTTCCTAATACTCAATTTAAACCTCCCTGGCCAACTTGAGGCCATTTCCTCTTGTCCTGTCACCTACATGGGGGAAGAGACAGACTCCCACCTGGCTACAGCCTCCTTTCAGGCAGTTGTAGGGAACAATAAGGTCTCCCCTGAGCCCCTTTTCTCCAGGCTAAACACACCCAGCTCCCTCAGCTGGGATTGTCATAGGACTTGTGTTCTGGACTTTTCCCCCGCCCTATTGTTCTTCTCTGGACATGCTCCAGCACCTCAATGTCTTCCTTGCAGTGAGGGGCCCAGAACTGAACACAGGATTCAAGGTGTGGCCCCACCAGTGCCAAGGACAGGGGACCGTCACTGTCCTGCTTCTGTTGACCACACTATTACTGATCCAAGCCGGCCATCGACCTTCTTGGCCACCTGGGCACAGCTGGCTCATGTTCAGCTGCCATTGACCAGTACTCCCAGGTCCTTTTCCACTGGGCAACTTCCCAGCCACTGCCTCCAGTCTGTAGCACTGCATGGGGTCAGTGTGACCCAAGTAGAGAACTGAGTGCTTGGTCTTGTTGAACCTCCTACAACTGGCCTTGGCTCATCAACCCAGCCCATCCAGATCCCTCTGCCTAGGGCAGAGCCTTCCTACCCATGATGTAAATATCTTCTACCACAGACTAACTTACACTCTTATAAGCATTTGTCTGTATTCCCAAGGGCATTTTCAATCCTCAGACATGATACAAAAAATTAAAGGTTGCACAGCTGGTCTACAAGCTCCATGTCTTGACTTTTCTTAAGCTTGAAGTATAAACATCTTACAGTAAAAAATGATCTTTTCATTCTCTCTATGCACATTACCTAGTAGACCGTGACCCTTGTCTTATATTGCAATGCCTGCATATTTTACACAAAGAGAAATAACTAGTATCAATAAGCAACAATTTTTTTTTTTTTTTTAACTAACAGAAAACCTGCACGGGAAGAAAATGTCCTCTAGCTTAAGAAACGAGCAAAATCTATGTATTCATAGATAAGTAAAACTCAGGACACAAAATGATCACAATCCACTGTCATTGCTTGCAGACCTTAATGACCAGATGTGATTCAAAATGCTTAATCCCCATACTGATTGGCTCTTGGAAAAATCATAAGGTAGATTCAACCGTGCAAGAAAAGCAAATATATCATGGCAACTTTTCACCAGATTCTGGGTTTCTACAAGGTCTTGGGCAATCCCAGTGATCTGGAGTGTGTGAAGCATGTGGGCTTTCTTATGCCACTGCCTAGTTTCCTCTTCCTTGAGAATAATGCTATGAATGGGACTGGGAGGGCAGGAGAGCATCCAGCCCTGGAGGACAGCTATTCATTCTGCTCCAGCCAGAGGCCTGTCAGCATTTCCACTGTTTCACACGAGTCCCAACTTCAGACAGAGATGACTTCATTTTAACCACTTTTCTCACATTTAAAAAAGTCAAAATTAGTCAAAACAAAAACAGCAACCATGTGTGCTCAGGGATGTGAGCGGAGAAATAAGGATAAACAAATCTGCTCTCTTGCATATCCGACCAGCAGTTCGTCTCAGCATGATCCTTAAAAACAGCAGGGTGCCTAGCCTCAGCTTTTATCAAATAACATTAATAGGACACCCCACATTCCCTACCACTAGATCACAAAGAATCAACAGGGAATGAATAGGCTGTCTTTTATTCCTGAAATGTTAGGGTCCAGCTTACTCAAAAAAACCCCATGATGTATTTTATTTTGCTTACTTGTGCTTTATAGCATGGGAAAGAATGGATGAGCAGTGACCCATACAGGCTTACTTATGAAAAATTATGGTTCATCTTACAGGCATGTTTATGAAAACAACTGTGTGTAAGGACAAATACCCCTCAAAATCAGTTCTGAATCTGCAAGGACATAAGAAGATAGCTGTAAAGTCTGTTTTATGGGAATGTCAGCTCTTCAGTATAGGAAGAGGGAAGGCATGCTCTAGTATGTCTAGACAGATGTATCCAGGGCTGTTGTCCCTAGACAGCAGAGGATATATGGCTTTTAAAGAGGACAAAGATTGGCTTTGCTATAAAAGAACAAGCCACTTCCTGGAGAGGAAGACACAATGATTTTTTAGGAAAATGCAGACACATTGTGAGCTCCAAGGAACAGTGATCTAGAGAGGAAGGAAGAGGCTACAGTGTGAGGACTAAACATTACCTACCTACAAACTTTGCCATTAAGGCTCATAGCCTGTTATAAATGACTTGTAGTACAATCTTCACCTAGATGACAAGAAGCAAATACTTTATGTCTTTATTTTTCTCTTCTGCTGCTTGAAAAGAACAATCAACTTTTAAAATATGCCTGTAATACGGATTTCACTGCTAGTAAGGAAAAAGGTCAAAGTGGAGTATGCATTGCAAGAGAAGAAAAAGGCTCCATGCTCAGGAAAAGATAAAGAAAGTAAGAGGATATAGAGATAACCTGATAATGCATGCCATGACTCTGTACTTGGACACTGACTCCCTGGGCTCTCAAAGCATCAAGAAAAATCTGGCACTGTTGTGTTCACAGAATTCATGCAGAAAATAGGAAATGTTTTCCAAAATTTTAATAACGTATTTTGCCAAGTCAGCGTGTTATGTTTTACTACAGGAAAATTAGGAAAAGCAAGAAAAATATGTGAGTGGGAGACAATGGAAAACTGTTTTTTAGCTTTCTTGTTTCAGTAAGTAAGCACATAACATCCTTCCTTTGGCTACAAGACAGCTACGTTTTCTTAATATTTTATTGTGAATAAACACAGATGGAGGTTCAAGGAGTTCTCTTCCATAATTATTGCCATGGTTTTTAACTGCTGAATAAATGTACTGGATTGAGTTTCTTTCTTCATAATTTTTTAAATAATAGAATTATTTTAGCAGTATTACAAAGGATAGTGTGTTACCATAAGTCAGTAGCTTGTGGTTTTAAATTCTAGGAAAGGAAGTGGGGGATAGGACAGATATCAAATCCTTTGAACAGAGAAATAATCCTGAAATCTACTCTTCTCTTTCTTATCGCCTAACATTCACATCTTATTATGTTCAAATATGCCAGACAGTAGTCAATAATAGATAAGTGTATCTAGAATGAGGGCCAAACACATCACTTCATGCTCCTTATCTCTGTAATCTTCCTTCAGAGGAATTCTCTCCTTCTGGAATCTGGGGCAACTTTTTGGGAAACCACAGTGATACCAAACTCAGCAAGTTATCAGTCCTTACAACATGCATGAGTTGCCACTGGAAGCAGAGCAGATGAAGATACCAACCGACAGCAGATTTTTTCCCATAATATCTGTCATTAGACTAAAGAACATATGAGCTCACAGCATATTAGGTTTGAAATGATGGATGAATAATTTCACAGGCTTTCAGGAAAACTGCCAGAAAAAGCATTGGGAAATATGGCATTGAAACAGAATAGTAGATTATTGCATTAGCCTCTCACAACCAGACTAGTAAGAAGCTAGCTGAGTTCCTGGAACCACAGAATCAGGTTAGAAAAGACCTTTGAGATCACCGAGCCCAGCCTTTGACCAAACACCTCCTTGTCAACCAGACCATGGCACTGAGTGCCACAGCCAGTCTTTCCTTAAACACCTCCAAGGATGGTGATTCCATCACCTCCCTGAGCAGCCCATTCCAATGACCAATCACCCTTTCATCATTAATGGATGAATATGGCGGGCTCCAGTTTGTAGACCTTCAGGAATGCGTCTCAAGGAATAAGTATCTTTTTTCAGTCTGTCTTTGAAAAACACCCAGGAATGTGCAGAAGCACATATTTTAGGCCGAATCTGAGCACTGCTTCAGGAAGTAAACAAAATATGTTGGCAGGATGACCTAATTAAGAGTAATGCAAAATGCTAAGTTCATTTGATGTAAGTACAATTGCCTCTTTATTTAAAGGTTGGAAAAATTCTGATCTTTAGAGTTTTGGAAGCACACTGGATAGACCTTGTTTTAAGAATCCTTGGGACCAACACTGGCATAGTGTAGTTATTGCATTTGTATGGCGAGGCCATACAAAATGGTGCTTTAGTCTTGTGCTCAGAAAAATGGGTATGAAATAAGACAGAATAGAAGCATAGTCAAACATATCTACCATTCAGAGAGAGAGAATAGTTGAAATAGTTTATCACCCAACCCTGGTACTATTTTTCAACATATAATGAAAAGTAGGTTGTTTCTCTTTGATACAGAGCAGATCCACATGTTCCCTCTCTACTACAAGAAGAAAAATCTGGTCTCATTTAGCCAAATCTAGTGCACTGAGAAGCTACAATCCAGTACATCATTTAGGGTATGATCCTTATTTATGCTCTTTAGACATAAATATCCCAGAGGAGAAGGCTCCAGACACTCTTCCTTCCTCTCTTTTTTCAAAGGATTTTTTTATCTTTTCAGGACAGTCAGCATGCTATTCCCAAAGAAAACCTGAAAGCTATAGCTTTTACTGCAATTGGTTTTAGTAGAAATCTTGAGAGGAAATCACATCTGGAATAATATAATCATAATTTTAGTGCAGATGTAGCTGTTCTTGAAGTTTGGTGTAGAAATTTCTAGCCAGGGCAGAGCCACCAAAAATGAGTATTATTCCTCAGTTTTCAAGCAGAATGAGAAGCTATGACATTGCAGCAAGACTGAATGCTAATTTTGAAGAAATCTGTAGAACTGGAATGTCTATTTCCAAGGTGGCTCAAAAAATTTAAGAGCTGAATAACCAAAATGTCATCGCCTAGGTGACTTTCATCCTCAGTTCTCAAAGAATCAGCACAGCAGTCAGAAATCTTACAATAAGGGTTTTCAAGAAATCTTATAAATATTGGTTTAATCTCTTAGTTCAAGGTACACTTAGGAGCTTTATTTAGGAAAGAGAGGGAAGGAGTATTTTAGATAGCAGTAGAATCAATAATCTGATTATAACAATATGCACAATTTTATAATAAATTCTAAAGGAGAGTGTAATTAGGCATTGGGTAATTGGAAAATAATATGGACTGAAAAAAATATCAATTTCCAAGAGGAGGTTGTGTCATAGCAATAAAATATCCTTACTAGACTGTGAAAAGGAAGTTTGGAAAATAGTAAAGCACAGCTCTCATCTAGCATAATTTTAGTTTAGTACTCAAGACAACATTATAAGGAAAAATGTTTGTTTGAGAAGAACGGTGGTGATGGTGGAATTGAAATTTGAATAGAACTTTACTCAGAAGACTACAATGAAGTGCCTTGAAATGTGATGATTCAGCATATATTGAAGTTCCTTGGGGTCTATTTTTAGGATCAGTCTTATTTCGTATTTCCATAGCTGATCATCCCTCAAGAAATAGAAATATGTTAATTAAAGTCAATAGTAGCCCAGAAAGTCATGAGGTCTGAAACTAGAGTAACATCAGACTAATCACACATGAATGGCATGAGAATAATAGAAATGTAACAGAATAAAACAAGATCTTTGACTAGAAATTAAAAAAGACTTTCCACAGCAAACTGCTTGCCAATCAAATATCTGACATGAAGAGAAAGCCTGAGAGTATCCTACATAGCACCAGTGTGAAGCAATTATAAAAAAACCCAAATGTGGTCCTAAACTGTATGAGAAGAATTGTACTATTGTAGCTGTGTATGCACTGATGTGACCTCATCTGAAGCACTCTACAAAAGTTTGACTACTCATGTTCAAGAATGTAAGATTGGAGCATGTTCTGGGAAGGGTTGTTGGAATTATCAAAGCAACAGATGACACAGAATTTTCATGTTTCAGTTTTCTATTTCTCTCCATGGAGAAAGAACCATGTGAGCTAAAAGCCACTAGAAAAAATTGGTATAAACTGGCTCTGAACAATTTCTGTCCAGACATTAAGTTTTCATGACTGGAACAATGAGGTTTGAGTACAACCTCTCATAATAAGAACAGTCAGGGAAGAAGGAAGAGGAATGAGATCAAGTTAACTTAATATTCAAGTTTATTAAGATGTTATGAAAATAATTATACAGCATGGCTCTTTGTAACATCAGTGGACAGGACTCAGTAAGTCAAGAGGAGTCGTTGAATCCAAATGTCAACCTCCTTCCCCCTCCTCATCTCCCTTGAGCTTGTATATTGCTTTGATCTGCCCACTCTGATCCTTCACCACAAAGGTATTCAAGCAAATTTACTCTCAGAGGAGGATATGATAGCCTGTCTTGAAATGTCCCTTGTATATATTTCCCAAACCCTTTCAGGACTGTTTGCTTCTTTGAATAAATGGCTTGGGGTTTGTTTTTCCGGTAATCTTTCACAATTTAAAAAAAGTCCTTCAGAAAAAGAAATCACACAAGTTTTCACAGTTAATTTGCATCTTCTTTGTTCCAGCCTAAATCTAATTATTTAAGTTATTTTTTCTCCTTCCTTCCTTCCTCCCTTCCTTCCTTCCTTCCTTCCTTCTTTATTCCCTTCCTTCCTTCTTTCCTTCTTTCTTTCCTTCTTTCCATTAAAGATCACTCTGAAGCTGATCCACAATCATCCTTTGCAAAAATAGACCTAAAAATAGAGAATTTACCCAGTGGCATTATTTTAATTTATTTCTTTTCTCTTTAGTTTCAGTTCAGTATGTTAAATACAAAACTTTCTATAACTTTGTAATGGTATGTGCTTCAATAATTGTGAAAAAAAAAAACAACTTGTGTTGGCTCTTTGTTGCAATATTCTTTACTTCGTAAATTTAAAGTTGCCACTCTTTGAATTCACTGACAGTTTCTGTCACAAGCATGATATGACATAAACTGAATAGGAAAGCTCATTGTAACAAAGGTCCAGCAACACATGACCAGCATCTCACAACAAAAAACTGGAGCACAGGAATATGACTTAAGCTGTTGGTCTGACACATACAATAAAAAAGTAATTCATGCCATGGAACAGGTAGCGGTAAAGACTCAGAATTAAGAGATGCAATACGAAGATCGAAAGAAGTTAAGCCCATTTTGTGGAGAACTTGCAGTAAGGAAGTACAAATAAAATCATCCATGGAAAAGTTATACTCATAGTTTCAAAAAATAGAATTTTTTTTAAAAAAGTAGGAACAAAAAATAAAATCTGTGATACAGTATTTTCTCCTTAGAAACAATTAACTTCCAACACCCTTTACAATATAATATTGTTGAATGCAATAAAAGCTTTTCCTGCAGAAACAGTGGAATAGTTCTCCATTACAAAAACAATGTTGTTTTTTGCTCCTTCAGTGAACTCCATTCTCCAGTGTGTGGGATCATTGCACCTGTGTGGGACTCTCTGAGTCAAGCAAGCCCTCTGTAAGTGTCAGGGCTTGCATGTGAGCTCACTGTAAGCTACGACCTCTGTCTACCTAGAAGCAAGCAAACTGCAGTTTTCTGTCAGGAATGAATCATCAGATGGAAACGTAAGCCCAAGCCTGGCAAATGTTTGAGAGACTCAAGACCTATTTCTGATTTTGCTGGCTAAACCTAGGCACTGGCTGGCTCACATCCTGAGGAGGTCAATGCATTATTGCCTTTGAAGATTCAAACCTTAACTATTTCTAAGCCAGACACCACCATGATATCTGTGTGCCTAATTCTTAAGTAGCACATTGTGGTTGGATCAGAAACTTTGTCATGATTTCATTTTTAAAATAACAGAAAATGCACATGGAGAATATTTTTGATTGACAGTTTCTTTAAAGGGGAAAGAAAAAATACTCCTAGTGATGCATATATTTTTGCTGAAAATGCCTGTTTTCTGTGATGAATGCCGACTTTTCAGTTTGGTGATTATGGTTACTTTATTGTATTCACCCATAGGAGGAAATTAATGTCACTTCTGATTATTTAGCTGCTTAATGGATGTGGTTATGAGTCAGAGCAGTCTCTGACTCCCCTTTTGCTGCTAGGCATTTTGGCAAACTCTTCTGGGATTTTTTTTCCTGCCCAGTAGCAGGACTAGGAAGTAATGTTCCATTCAATTCTTTCAGCTGTGACTACCATTAATTACATTCAAGGTTTCCCGTAGGAAGACACTCTCACAGGAAATGTGCTCTTAGTCTCACCTATATGTTCAGAGTGGGTATGCCTCTGGGAGAAAAATCACTCCAGACTGAGGGGAAACACAAAAATATTTTCCTTTGAATTCTCATGAGGCACCTGGTTTCAGACCAGAGATCCTGACTACGTGAACACTAGCTTGGTTAGACACTGGACTCAGCCTGAAGGATTAGTTTAATAGTGTCACAAGGAGACAGAGCTTACTGTAATAGAGCGTACTGAAAACGGTTATCAATCCATTAACTGGGAAATAAGCCTACCAGCCTTCTGTCAAGTACTGCCCCTATAGCTTCAGCTGTGGCACATACTTTTTATCTTTTGGCCTTGATTTTTTTTCATAATTCTTACAGCACCGTGAGTGAAAAAGTACTCAAACCCAGTCAGGAGTACCGGAGCGAGGCTGAACAGAGGCGGCTGGCGAGCGCTGAGGGAAGCGGGCACGGGGTGTTCGGGTACCGAGCATCCCCTAGTGACCGGCTCTCCCAGTGCAGCATCCTGCTTTTCCGAGTCTGCATAAAGAGCGCAGGGAAGCCCAGATTCGCAGAGCACAAACAACGGATTAGTACAAATACAGTACTCCTGGACGTACAAAAGCACTGACAAGCTGCACAATAAGTCAACACTTCTAGAGAACAAGGACTCCTTTTTAATGTAAGTACATTACTTGGATCAAAACACAACTGGCTTCCCTGGTCTGACCCACCAAAAAAGGAACTGAAGACACTTACACAGATATATTATCTTTACAATTAAATTTCACTGATGACTTATAAATCACATAACGAAAAGAGGGATTGTCAGTATTATTTCCCCACTAGTGTTACAGCATGTTAAAAAAGTCTACATTCATATAGAGATCCTGATGTTCTCTTTCTGGTCACGTATTGGACTGACTTGCTTCTGAATGATGAGGATGGGAAAGTTTTGACTAAAAAAGATCCTACAAACCGTAGATTCTGCTTGTAAACAAACAGGAAAAAATAAGCCCCTTCAGCAATAAGTGGGATTTTTTTTTTTTTTTGTCTCCCTGCAACAGTAACTTTTTTCCAAATACTTTCACCAGCTTCAGGAAAGGGTGGGTTAGAGACAGGGGTTTCCTGAGCCCTTTCAGAACATGGTTTTAACGAAGCTGTGTGTTCAGAGGAGCCCCTAGAGAGTCTTGTTTTGGAACAGTCTGACGCCTACAAGTTATTATCTTTGCTACGTTTTGCAGTTTTGTGTGAAATTTATTTTTAATCTTTAACAAAACATGCTCCTGTTTATCTTAAATTCAGAAAAGGTTTAATAATGTAAAACAAAATAACTTTTTAAATAATTAGATTCACAATGAATGCCAAAACATTAAAGTATAAAGCAAGTTAACAAGAAAGGGGTTCTAAAAGATCAAAGAAAATGTGTTTATTTGATTTGATTAAAAAAAAATAAAAAGTACTTTCACTTTAACATGTTATAACTGGCTGTTGACAAAAACCAGTGAAAGAGTTTCCCAGTCCCACAGGATAAAGGTTTTCTTCTGATAGAGGTTCACGTAGTCAGAACAGATTGCTGACGCTGATACGTCAAAGGAATTATATTTTGAAAAGTGACAAGGCTGCATCAATTTTAAAAAACATGGATACAAAGACAAGTTTCCTTGGAGAACATACTCCTTTTGCAGCCTTTGTCCCCCACAAAAAAAATTTAGGGTTAAGGTTAGGTAGCAAAGGTTGCCCCAGACTAGCCTTCTCTACCCATGGATGAGGAGATCTGCAGGAGCCAACTCTCTTCTGGGAACTCTACTGCTATGCTAAAGCAGGTTTTGAGCTAATGTTGTGCCTCTGTGTGACAATTTTTGAATCCACCTTTCTTCCGGAGGCTTCATCAGGAAATGTACAGACCTCCATGAAATGATGCCATGCTGGGATCCAGGCAAGAGAAAGCTAAGTAACTGAAAGCAAAATTTGCTTTAGGTCAGGCTTTCTAAACTTTGTTTAATGACGTTTTTTGGTTTTTAATTCCAATTTAACTGAAAAAAGACCATTTGAACAGCATCATTTTTTAAAAACAAAGAGTAAACACTTCCCCCATTTCCAAAAGATAAAATACCCATAGCCTATAGATAGCTTGAATCTTCAATGAAGGTCCACAGTTAAACCAAAAAGACCAGATTTCACATTCCAAAATGCTGTGGTAAAAAATATCCAGAAAACACTTGAAACAGTCATACATTTCAGACCTCCTCTACACAAAGTGATAAAAAAAAAAATCCTCAAAAAACCAAAAAGGACATTTGGAGTTTATCTCTAAAGGCAACATGCGAGATTCATCATCCTCACTTTATGGAAGTGCCCAGTTTAGAGGAGCTACAGTTATTTTCACACTAATTTTAAGGTGTCCATATCCTCTTAAAAGAGTGTCCCCAGACAAGACGGCCCCTTTAGCAATTGCAGGCACTGCATCTCACTTTCTATCGTGTTGCTATCTGCCAGGGAGACGCCTCCAGGCAGAGTGTCCAACGCCGCAGGCGGCGCGGCTCCCCGGCGGGGCGGTTTCGGCACACCGGGCGCTCCGTGCCGGGGCTGCCCGTGCCTGCCGCAGAGCCCGCGGGCTCCTGACGGCGCCCTGGTGAACCCACTGCCCGTGGCAGCCTCGAAATCGCCGGCAACACGCCGAGCAGACATACCCACTGCTTCTCAGTTGTCAAAGTGCTCACTGCTCGCCAGGGGCTCTTATTTCTGATCCCAGGTTTGGTCAGCCTGACAATTGCTCGTGCAACTCCTATTTATTTGCAGTGGGGCTGCAGAGGCACCCAATCACCCATCCAGCTGAGATGCTCACTGTAAGATCGTTAAAGCAAAGTTGGTTGTGAAAGAAAGCAAGCCTTGCTCCAATTTGAAATACTTGGTAATTTGATGAAAAAAAAAAAAAAAAGGGTGTGATTTGTGTTTATGTCTGGAAATTTTCCCTAGTGTGAAAGCCTCCAAAGGAAAACCAGTTCTTTCTTGCAATGTATGTCCTTTTATGTTATGCAGCCTAGACTGGATCGCAGTGATGTCAAAAATGTACATGGAGTGATTGCATCCTGTCTGTGTCCTGCAAGAATGACTTTGAAAGTCAGATGTTTCATCTCTACAGTCACATCCTGATCAACAAACTCAGTCAATAAATAAATACATTTAGTGACAAAACCTAGCTTTCTGTAAGCTGCAGTTAAACAGGAACTTGATTTGTTTTTTGTATTCACATCTATTCTATAATAATGAATCCAGCACCACAATAACCAAGTACCCATTATAATCATAAGATCAGAGAAACCTTTGTGGTACTCATTTTCCAAAAAATTATTTTAAAAACTCCAGTCCTCCATTCTCGTTCTTTTGAAGTTTTTGCTTTAAACCTATGACTCAAATACAAAGGGCCAGAAGTTGGGTTGAGAATGTGAGGGGTGAGGGAGTGGGGGTTTAAGAGGTGTACAGATTTTGCCCATGAAAGAGGAAAACGGAGTATAAAGGGTATTATTTTGTAGGGGTTTTTTTTTTTACAAATCTGAGTGCCACTAAAACATAAAATTCCTGCTTAAATGTTGCCTCTATGTCTGGGTGTGTGTGGTGCGTGTGTGAGGGAGAGAAAGGACATTTAATTGCCACATATAAAATTTACAAAAACAGGTCAATTTGGGCTACTAAGGGTAACCCAAATTAAAAGGTTAAAGGGTTGAATGAGCTACATATCTCAGAAGAAATATATAAAATAAATACCCCCAGATACACATGTGGAGCTAAGCACTGAAATGTATGGAAAACTCTCTGGAAGCATCACTGCCTGGTTTCACCACCTCAGGTGTCATCACCTGTCAGCACTGTGATGCTTTTGATGTCCCCCAAGCAGTTTTTGCTGCCTGTGGCAGAGTGGGACAGGATGGGTTTGACGGAGAAAACTCCCCACACCAGACGCCAGAGGCATGGCTGCCCCGGTCTGCTACGGGAAGGTGTTAGTCAACTTCAGCTCCTGCTTGGGGCCACGGCGGCACTGAGACAGCTGGCCTTTGCTGGCATGTGAGAACGACCTAAAGTTTTAGCCTGGAAAAGAAGAGGCTCAGGGGTGACCTTATTGCTCTCTACAACTGCCTGCAAGGAGGGTGCAGCCAGGTNGCGGCGGAAGTGGTTGCGCGCGTCGGGGGCTCAAGATGGTGAGTGCGCGCTGCCGCGGCGTCGGGGGGGCGGCGGCGCCGTCCTTGTGCCGGGCCGCTCCGCTCCGCACCGGATCGCACGGGACCGGGCCGGACCTCCCGCCTCGCCACCCCCGCCACATCCCCCTCCCCTCACCCTCTCGGCGTGCCCAGGGACAGCGGGGCCGTGCTGAGTCACGGGGGTCCGGCGCGGCCATGGCGGGCTTTCCTCATTTGCGCGGGGGGGCGGGTGGCGCGAGGGGCGCGTCACGGCTGCGGTTGAAGCCCGTCCCTGNCCCCCCACGTAACAACCCACAGGACAAGAGGAAATGGTCCCGAGTTTTGTCAGGAGAGGTTTAGGTTGGACATGAGGAGGGATTTCTTCACAGAAAGGGTGATTTAACATTGGCACGGGCTGCCGAGGGAGGTGGTGGAGTCACCGCTTCCGGAGGTGTTTAGGGAAGGACTGGATGCGGCATTGAGCGCCGTGGCGCCGTTGACATGGCAGCGTTCGGTCACGGGTTGGACTCGCTGGTCTCATGGGTCTTTTCCAACCTAACTGACTCTGTGCTTCTGCGACCAGCGCATCCAGCCCCGCGAGTACGAAAGCCCCGGCCACGGGGGGCACAGGCCGGGACGCGAACCCGCGGCCCTCGCACCACGCGGGGCCGAGCGGCACCGAGCCCCGCCCCCCAGCCCC
>WBMY01018677.1:291599-314696 GCA_013397315.1 Donacobius atricapilla
GTGGCAGCGGCGCGGGGTGAGACGGACCGGGACGGGACGGGACGGGAGCCGCGGCGGTCCGCAGCCTTCCCGCAGCCTGCGGCTTCGGCCGCGCAGCTCCCGGGGAGGGAGGTCTCTGGTGGGCAGCGGCGCTGGGACCGCCTCAGACGGGCGCTGGTATGACTCGAGAATGGTGCTTTTGGGGAGTGTTTCGTGGTTTTCTCCGCGAGTTTAACTTTGATTTTCTCTTTTATCGCGTGCCCCAGGTACCGTATCTCTTTAGTGCTTTCACTTACAGCAATGTCACAAAGGTCTGGTCAGTGCTGAGTGTGTAAATTGATAGATGCTTTATATGCATGTAACAACAGGCATGTTAGGACTGTCTTACAGCTCTTATGCTACTGAGAGCTCACGTGTTGATACAAAAAGTCTTAACTGTAAGCATGAGTTTCCTATTGGATCTGACAGGGCTGCTGGGGGAAGCCCTTGCACTGAACTGCTCATCACTTGCCTTCCAGAGATTATTGCTGTCACCTTCTCCTGTTTATTAGACATTGCCCTATTGGTGGAGCAATTTTTATGAACAATCCTAAAATCACTTCAATAAATTGGGGCAGGTTAGAGTGAAATTAGAGGCCTAGTTTACTAGTAGGCCTAGATTACTAGTAAGAAGTACTTAATAAGTCTGTGGACTTCTGGTAATCCACTGTCAGTAACTGTTTTCATTTGTTCTTTCAGTTAACTGGCATACTAGACTGCTCAAATAACACCTTGTCCTCCTTCTGGCAGCCTCAAAACATGGCTGAATTTGATCTTGTGTCTGTTTTACAGTAAATGAAAGAATGCTCCTATCTGTCCTGTCAGCTGTCAGGACTTGCCTCTTTCCATCTTTCCATCCCTGTAGCCCACGATAGGAGCAAACAGGGAGTATATTGTGAGTTTAACTTGATCTGGGTCAACCAGATCCAAAAATGTTGTCAGTACCTTTAGTTTTTATCAGACTCTCTGAAAGAATTTTATATTAGTGTAGAGTTAAGGTTTTGGGTGTTTGTGTGTGTTTTTGTTTTGCCTCTATTTTAAAGAAACACCCAAGTCTAGGGCTTGTCTTGGAGTACTTTAAGGAGTCTTTGAGTACTTCCTTTCATTTGTCTGGCCTAATAGCCCATATGAAAGTGGTCTGGTTCTGTTGAAGTAATCTTTTTTCTTTTTGTTCCAGAATTCCAGAGGCACTGCTTCTCTGTTGAAGGATAGTATCTCATTTACAGAAGTTTCAGCTGCAGGGCTATTTGAAGGTCATGATCTTCTGCGCAGAGGGTACGCTTTACTTTTGCTTGCTGAATTGTGTCACAGACAGTGTTGAACTTCAGTAAATGTTAAATGTTGGCTTTTTACAGAAGTTTCTTGCGAGGTGTATTGCAAACAGGCAACCTCTGTTTTTGCTGCTGTTCTTTGGAAAGAAACAGCAAAGTATTGATAATTGTGAAATATCTGTTAGTTTTAGTATATATTTATATACGTGTGCCATTACTCTGTGGGAAATGGTTAATTTCAGCACTGGGACAAACCCCAATAGTAATATAATAAGAATAGTTTGGAGTTTGCCATTTTTACAAGTACGAAACTTATGTCTCTGTCTTGAATAATGAATCTAAAATAAGTTCATGGAGTTTAAAATGCCATTCAGCTGGCATTGGGGGGAAGATGTGTACAATATTCCATTGCAAAAGCTTGGAGACTTCAAAATAAGATACAGTGTAGCTTGGATGTAATAAAATCTGTAATGATTTCATTTATTAGTATTTTCATTTCTTTCTAGAAGGAGTCAAGGGAGGAAAACACATTCTGTTTTGTCAAGGATAAAGGATGGTTGAAACTTTTTCTTCTGGTAGTGCCATAGTTAGGGGTCTTACTTGCTGCTTCACTGTTAGCCTTTTTTTTTCTGTAGTTCAGTTGCTGGTTGTGTGTCTCTGTGGGCTGGTGTTTGTATCTGAGATTGGTTTTGGAATGCAACTTAAAAAACCATATCCCAATGAATTTGAAGTTAATGTCTTTTCTACTTGTTCTTCTAGCTTTACAAGTGTGAAAAGTGAATTGTTGCCCAGCCACCCACTGGAGTTGACAGAAAAGAATGTAAGCATAAAATCTTCACTCTTAACTAGTTAAGAAGTTTAACAGCGCAGTTATCTGGACTGCTTTGTGCAGTAGCAAGTAATGAGCAGGGTCTTTAACAGAATGAAGGTGTTCAACAATAGTAACATTTTATTTATACAAATCACATTGTCGGCAAGTCTGTTTTAATAATTAATCTCTTACTTGTATCTCTCCCCACTTCAAGTGTATAAGCAGGCTTCCAAGTAGGGACTTGTGTGGTCAGGTTTCGTCATCTAAGAGGGTGTGTGCAGCTGCTATAGGTAAGCCAGGGGCACACCTGCCACCTCACCAAGGCTGATCCTCCCATTTCGTCTGTGGATTTAGCATCTATCTTCATTTTCAGACTTTCAGCCTGTGAACACGTATTTTTCCATAAATTGCTTGATCCCTTCTAGACATTTTGCACCTACAGTTTATCTCGTAAGTGTTTGCAATCTTGTCTGGCTCAGTCATCACTCACAGACCATTACAAGTGGTCCCTGGAAGGTAGAGGGAGGCCAGGTTTGCTGGGTGAACTGAATGTCTCTGGTGCCTGTTTTTTCAGTGCAGAAGATATGATGTGTCAAGCCGTCCTGAAGCAAAGCTGTCATTTTGATAGAATGTTCCAAATTGCCAAGTTAAAAAGCAGGACAAGGTCTGACTGTAACATCTGATATAGTCTAATTTTAGCCACTGTTCGTGTTGCCTTGCATTAAAAGGATGATGTTATTGTGACACCAAATTTGTGAGCTTATTTATAAATATTATAAACGTTTCAGAGCTATTTGTAGGTCGATTTTTTTTTTTTAACTGATTGCTATAACTTAGTTTTTAACTCTGTTCTTGCCATACAAAACCTGCATAATTAAAAGTTCACGTACTAAAGAGACTAAAATGCACAGAAATAAAACAGGCCGTGTGATCCCCTAAGAAGTATGTGAGACTTCTAAATTGTTTCTCCCACATTTGGTTTATTTTTCTGTAAGTTTAGGGCAAATTTAAGAATTATTTTCATGTACATTTGAATGGGAAAATATTAAAGTTAGCCTGAGATAGGTTGCTTTTGCTACAATAAATGTTAAAAAGGTTTTTCAGGTAGCACTGGTAGAAACCAAGTGTTTCTACTACCCAAAAATCCTTATCTCTATAAAATAAAAGAAATGGAAAAATAATGTAGCCAGAATTATAAGATTAGGATAAGGCGTATAATAGTATTTTCTGCTAACTTGTGAAGAGTGTTCAACATAGATTGTTACTAAGAAAATGTTATGTCTTTGACTTGCATTTTTCTGTTGGTTTTTGAGATCCCTTCTCATAAATATGATGTTCTCATAATAATAGGCTTTTGTCTTGGTGACAGAGTACAGAATTTAAAATTAGAGATTTAAATTTTTTTGATTATTAACCTTAAGTATAACTTAGTTCTTTGTACTCCAGTATACATGAGTAAGCACTTTTTCTTTAAAAATCCTCTATTAAATGATTTTCATTGTCTTCTCGGTAAGTGTGAGAGCAGTTGGGAAAAACACGAGTTTTCATTTGTTTTTCATAATCATAAAGGAGTGTAAGTGGTACTCTGTTTTCCTGCTTGATCAGAAAAGAAGTACATCAAGTGTTTTCAAGTAGTCTTTGACTAACTAATGACATTAAGGCTTTTGTGGTCTTTAAACTGGACTTAGCTTCCTATTCATCCAGAAAATATTGTAGTAAAGTAGTGCAAAACTATACCACTTGGTGGTGTTACATCTCCTGGTTATCAAAAATATCAAAATAAAATTTCTGCTACTGATTCGGTATAAAATCCAGTAAAAAGCCAATTTCAGCTTCATAGAACAAATCTTTTTGCATCACTCTCTTTCTTGCACTCATGAGACACGTTGATGGTATCACTTGAGTTTTTACATACAAATTTAGTAAGCAGGATGTCACAAATTTCTTCTATGGCTGTACTTTAACTTTTTCTAAAATAAAAATCAATATTTTTTGTGACAGTTCCAGTTAAATCAAGATAAAACAAACTTTGCCACGCTGAGAAACATCCAAGGAATTCATGCACCTTTAAAGCTGCAGATGGAATTCAGAGCAGTGAAACAGGTAAGCATTTTTATCCAACTGGTATAACTTAGGCCATTTGAAAAAATGCTTACCTTGAACATGCTTTCAGAGACACATCTTTCTTAGTTGAGATACCTTATGTTTCCAAAAGAAATGAATTCACTGTTAAAAATGATGAACCAAACAGTGCAATTACTACTTTTTAGAACAGTCAATATCCTAAAGCCTTTTAGCTACTGTTCTGGTATTGGTTATTTGGTGAAGTGGCAACTGCTCTAGCTTTGCTGTGGTATAGCTTCCTGTAAGCTTTAAGAGAAAAGCAGAAGGAATTGAGTATTCCTAAAATTAACACTCTTCCCTGCGGGACGTGTGACCTTCATGGGAAGGAGTCTCTGCAGTGGTAGGGAAATGAGACTTAGAGGTTTGAAGCAGGTAGTGATTTGGGAGTAGATGTAGAGGTAACGTGAAACCTGAAACAGAGTTTGCTATGTGCTTATTGTTCCTCAGCCTTTGTTGTAAGATCAAGGGAGGTCTACAGGGAGTTGAGTTCAAAGGTTTTGACTCTTATTTGAGAAGCTGAGTGTCTCCTTTTCCTTCTTTTCTCCTAGGATTGTGGGTAGCTGGAGAAAGGGGAAACATAGAAAGCTAATTGGTCCTGATAAACTTTTCTGTCTTACTGAAGGTTCAAGCTACTAAGAGTAGGTTTTCCAAGTGATTTAGAGCAATTTTGTACCCTCCTTGAGTGGTGAGGTGCTACTAAACCATAGTGAGCTGCATTAAGCTTGGCAGAAGTTACTGATCCTGAAGATGTGAAAGTCAGGATGTGAGATATGAAAACATCCCTCGGTCTCAGCTGTGCTGTCTTGAGGAGTATTTTCCTAACTAACATTAGCACATTGCAGAGAATGAGGGAGGTGAGGATATCCTGTCAGTCTGTCTCCAGAGGTGGTTTTGGGAGATGGGTGGGGGAAATGCAGTGATCAGAAGGTTTTTCACTTCCAGATTCAGGTTGGGTATACAAGTTTTCTTGTGGTTTAACTGAAGTGTGTGTAGTAGTAGTGAATGCATTTGCAGAAGATTTATGCTCTGAAATGAAATCTATATGTGCCACTTGAAATTTTTTTGGAAGTACTGTGAGTGAGTGAAGGGTACAGAAGACTGTTGAAAGTAACCGGGAGTGGACTTGAATCTTCAGAATTGGTTGAGATCGGAGACATAATTATGATTTAGATTAATTCAAAGGAGGATTATGTTTGAATGTGAAAGTTAATATAGGTCTTCCACTTGCATTCCTGACCTGTGTCAGAGGTGTAGGAGGATTAACATGTAGTTTCCAAACTCTGCAGTATACATCAGTTGCCCAATACTGACCTCAGAGTGTGGAGGTTTACAGTGAACCTCCCCAACTTCATGTGAGAGGAGCTTTACAGAGGAGACAGAAAGTACTTTGTTATTTTTCAAAGTGCAGTATTTGCTGTACTACATACACCGCAGTGAAAACTAAAAATCTGTTAGAAGGCTGTTCTTTTCAAACAGATAACCAAAAGAAGATGATGGTGTTTGTGTGTCTTTGTGTGCCAGTAGTTCTCTTATTCCAGCATTGTTTTTTCTGCCTGTTGACTTTTCTCAGTCACTTCAGGCTGAGAAATCCAAATATGAACCTTTTCTATTTCAGACTTGCAGAAACTTGAACCCTTCCCTGAACTCTTTTTACAGGTGCAGCGTCTACCATTTCTTCACAGCTCAAACATGGCAATGGATATTTTGAGGGGAAATGATGAATGCATTGGTTTTGAGGATATCCTTAATGGTAAATACATTCTGGCCTTAATGTAATAGAAATATTTAAAGGTAAAATTTGGGAGCTGTGAAGTTCTTTGCCTCTACTGAACAAGAGAATCAAACTCCAAAATACAAAGAACAAAATTAAATCCTAAAAGCAAAGAAGCACTGGGCAAGGAGAAATAAATGTAATTCAGCTGTAAGTTATGTGGGATTACTCTGAAATACTGAGCAAGACAGTATTTGCTTGTAGACTGGGTTTCTAAAGGAGTAGATTATGCACGTAGGTTGTATGCCTCTTTCCTCAGAAACTTTTAAAGTACTTGTGCAGATTTTGTCAAGCAGAGGTTACAAAGTTTTTTTAATTTCTGTAAGTAGGAAGAAATGTTAGAGAAGAGGTACAGAACTAATGAAACATACTTAGCAGGGGAAAGACTCCCTCAAATCAACTCAGCAGGCTGCTGTTGTGTGGTAGCCTGCTGACTATTAGTATGTGTGGAGTAGAATAAATGTAGAAAAATGGCGTTTGAACAAATTATTTCTAGCTGGTACTTAAGGACATGGAAGGAGGCAGAGCTTATAATGGAAGGAAGCAGGGAGTATTTTGAAGTGGAATTGGAGAATGGAAATAGCTGGGGAAATGGGATGCTGAAAGTAATGGAGGAACAAATATGAATCTAGAGGCCTATTGTAAATCTGGGGTCATTTTCTGAGAAGGGACCAAGGGAAGGAATCTTGGGCTACTGTGGTTCCACAGGGGTAGAGCGATGTCGAACATAATTTGTAGAAATTTGGTTATTTGCCACTGCTCACAGCAAGCTGTTAGATTTTTATAGAGTGCTGAGGAGTGAGTGGGTTACAAGTGTTTTTGGTAAGGTTTTATTTATCAGGAAGTGGACTAGATATTTTTGTTGTTTCTGGAGGAATCAGAGGCATTTAATATGTCTTATTTGTGGGAGGAAAACATGATGGATGCACCCATAAAGAAAAGTTATTTCTTCCAAACAGTCACAACATGTGTTCTGGCCCTGGGTTTGTTTTTTTTTTGGTGTGGGTTTTTTTTGGTTGGTTGGTTGGGTTTTGGGGTGTTTTTTTGTTTGGTTTTTTTTTTGTTTGTTTTTTAAATTTTAGTTTTTTGTATAGAAAAAAAGTTCATACTGTCAGTATTGGTCTCTTTGGGTCCTCTGCACATTGCACGGTAGCCTTTGAGTACAGTGGCTAATGTCAACCATACTTTACAGAATGGAGGAAATCTCACAGATATTTATGGGTGTAGAATTTCTGTGAAACTAGGCAGTTGGGTGGAGAAGAGAAACCAGGAATATGTCCCAGCAAACACAAGGGAGGACTGTGAACTCCTGCTGTGTGGACAAGTTGTGTTGGAAAGAGGTGTAGGGCAGCTATGGAGAAAAGCTTCAGTCAGACTTGAGTTTTCTCAAACACTGAACTTGTAGTGTAATCCCTTTCTGTGCTTATGCAGAACTGGTTGGTTTTACTTGAAATGTGTGTGTGTCCTTATGACAAGCTGTTCCACAATATATGTGTTTGTTCTCTGATCAGTGCTTTGGATAGAGGCTTCCGAGTTACAGATCTGCACTCTGCAACACTGTCAGAAATCAATCAAGCAACTGTTGCACTAAGCATTATAATGAAAAGAGATGTTCAGCTTTCTTAATTGTTGTTTGTCTTTGTAGCTTGGTAAAGGCCTCATGCTGTCAACTTTTCTTTTTCCAGATCCTTCCCAGAGTGAGATTATGGGAGAACCACACATGATGATGGAGCACAAGCTCGGTTTATTGTAACAAAATATACTTCACAAAAATGTTTTGTGTGTGTCTTTCTAGCGCAGATCTGGTACTAAATTGACACTCAGAGTGTTAAGCAGACGTAGTTATCACTTGCCTTCCTTAATGAAAAGGCACATTAAATGTTTAAAGTCTATAAATTGTTCTGTGCTTGTTATCAATCATACAAATGTCCTGTAACTAGGTAGTTTAAATAATGCCTTTTCATAAACTGCTCAGGACAATAGCTTCTTAAATATGGAAATGCTATATATGTATACAAGAAATTCAAAAATACCCAGGCATTTTAAAACTGACTACTGTGGTAAATGCATTTAATGGGGGAGAGGAAGGTATTTTCCGTTGCATAACTCTTTGTTCATGAAAATTTCCATACACTTTTTAAACTATTGAATAAAAATTTGCTATAAATGCTGTTGCGTTCCAAAATATATTTAATCCTAAATCAAGAATCTCTATCCATGACCCAGTGTTGTCCTTTTTATTGCAATATCTTTAAAGGTCTTTAATTTCAGCATTGCCAGTTACATATGTTGTATCTCTCTCTTAACAGCTCTTTATGAGTGAACTATTAAGCTTTTGTGTAGAATTGGAAGTTTTGCTGTAAGAATAGGGTTAAAGGTCTAGATTTTTTCATGAGTGTGCTTGAGAGAGTATTTTGGTTTCTGAAAGTAGAAGCACGTTCCACTTGAGGTTTAAAGAGATGTTTTAAAATCTGTTCCAACATAATCCAAAAGAGTGCTCCTAGGTCTAGGTATTGTAGTATAAGGAAAGAATGCAGAGTTATGAAAGTACCTAATAAAGCTGCTGCAGTAAGAGCATGAAGATATGGTGGTACAAATACAGAAATAGTTATTTATGGGTTTACAAAAATCAAGTCTTAAGGACAAGGAGAGATTTATACTTAAATACACCTTTTAAAAGAGCAGACCACTGGAAGGGGGTTTTGCATGCCTGAGTGGTTTTATTTCTTAAATTCAGGGTTGTAACAACTATTTCTGGTGTCATACATGTGTATATGTTATATCAATCCTGCAAGGCAGCTAATACAATGTGGCATATCAGGGAAAAAGTCTGTGGTTCAAAAAATTATTGTTATCTATTGTCAGATATTAAGAACTTGAAACAGAATTTCTAAAACAGAAACTGTCTTTACTCAGCAGGTTTTAATGACTTGGTTAAATGTAATTAGTGGTCCATTGTAGATAATTTTAGCAGGAATGTTGCTATAAACCTCTTTCCACAACTGCAAACATCCCTTGTGCTTTTCAGTGGGTTTATAGCTACTACAAATTCCCTAACTGTGTGGGCCAAAGCCTCTAGCTTCTGTCCTGTAAATTTTATAGTGCTTTTATATGCAAAACATTGCAGCATTTTGGAAACATTAAGATGGTATGACTCACTTTAGTGGTGGTCTTATTTGGTTTTGTTTAAACTTTTTCATTTAAGAAGTGAAGCTTCTAAAATTTTCTTTCACTTGAGACTTGTAGAGATTAGAGATTTGTGCTAGGCAGTACAAACTGTTTAATTTGTTGGTCCTTTTTCCTGAGGGAGGTTAAGCAGACAACCAATAAATTGAACTTGCAAGTGTTAACCTGTTCATTTTTGTTTTCTACAGCTGTTCTCGTCCTTCTGTGAACTGATACTCTTTATTAAATATCTGGGTTGGCTGCTGTTTTATAATTGACAAGTTCCTCTGCAGTTTTGTGTAAAGCAAAACTAAACTGTTGTTATAAAGCAAGCTTGGGGTTCAGTAGGCTTTGTACTGCTCAAGGTTCAGGCCAGAAAAGCTGAGGGATTACACTGCCAGGTCTGGGACTAGTTAAAGGTGCTGGCATGGATTTTGAGGAGGTCTGCCATCTTAGCAGCACTGTTAAAGAAAACAGGGAGCCATCCAACCATTGGACACAGTTACTGGTACCTTACAGCTCCCCACTTCAGTGTATTGAGCTGCTTGGCCTTTCCTAGTGTTGGCTGAAAGATAGATGCTGTTGCATCTGAGCAAAACTACATTAAGATTAGTAATTTACTAGAGTTTCTCATTAGTGCAGCGCAAAACCAGAAGCAGATTAGGAGGCTGCATGCAATTTCGAGGTGGTTTTGTTCAGTGATTAGTATGCTTTGTAATAATCTAGGGTGAGATCAAGCTGTATTCAGAGCCAGGAAGTTGCATTGTTCATTATGTCTGTAAGGAAGCTAATCCTAGGGGTTAGCCAGGCTGGAAAGCAAATAGTATGTTTAAGAGGCCCGTGTGAGAATTTGTGCTGTTAGTAGAGAAATGGGAGTCAAGCAGGACTGAAGCAAAAAGCTTTTGAGGCAAAAAGGAAGGGTTTCATTTTCTCAGTACTGCAGGCAGTTGGGCTGTGGACTGGGGTTCCTGCCCCACAGCCCATTCTTCCCATTTTGTACAAGCCTCATTCTGTAAAGAAAGTGCTGCACAGAGCAACCCACAGAGGCAGCTAAGTGGGGTGTGCTGGGCATAGATCTGGCCCGGGTAGGGAGAGGAAGGCATCTCCAGCTCTGCTGCTCTGGCAGGTGCAACACAATCCCCCACCCTGACTTGCTGCAGGTGGCAGTGCTGCCCCTGCTGTGCAGCTCCCCACCTCTTCTTGGTGTCAATGTTCTGGGTAGTGTCCTTTCTTCTCGCCAGGCCCAGGAGGGAAGCAAAAGCACATCTTCCTGCTCTGCTGTTTGTTATGAGCATAAAAAATAGATGGTACGATAGTGCTGCTCCTGTTTACACCAACAATCCTGTATCAGTCGTGCCACTGGCCATTGGTCAAAACAAAATTTAAAATCACAAGAACTACACATGCAACAATTCTAAAAAACAAGCTTTATTATTATTATGTCAAAATAATTTGTATTTATACACCAATAAAGAAATTATTATACACTTAGAAGATTTTGCTTTAATAATCTGATGCCTATTAGTACTTGGTTCTTTCTCCAGCTTGCACCATGCGAGGCATTTTAAAAACACAGTTCATATCCTCCATGTGTTTTGACCCAAATTTAGAGCTAGTTCTAAATGCTCCATCTACCAGAAATACTTTGCAAACAGCAAGTACTTTGTGCAGTTAAATTAAATCATAACAAAGTCATTCCTGAGGTGTATGTGCTTACCCTCAGTGGGACTGACACAGCAGCCCTGTGGAAGCGGCTCACTTTGTTGTGAGCTTCTGAGTGCTAGAAGAGGTGTGCACTGAAGAAAAGCAAGCAAGGGTACACACCACTTCTGCATTTGCTTTTTTATTTTCAGGCAGTTTTGTGTGAAATAGTTAATTTCAAAAAGCCTTACATAACTGCATAATGAAGAGGCAAGGAAGACAATGTAATGTTTGTGCTAAAATCCTTTACATCAGTGTTTTCTTAATCTCTCTACAAGTACTCATTATGTTTTACACCCACTGGTTATTGTAGAACTCAGCTCATGTTTCCAACGAGTTGGCAGTAGCTTGGGCACCTCAAAGGCATTAAGCAGTTTTATTTTCTGGCTCTTGTCTAAACTACTGAGAGAAAGCTAATGATCTTTAATTGCCAACATCAGTCTTGGGAGTTTGGGACAGAAGTGTAAGAGCGGGCTAGAGGTGTTAGCACATTCCAGCTGGCCTGGATAAATGGCCCTGTTTTCACCTGTGATGTGCAGATAGTATCTATTGAATACCCTCCTGAATATTGTAAGCTCTCCCTTTAACTTACTTGGACCTTCTTCCAGTTACAAAGAATCTATAAAAGTATCATCATGATTTGGTATTACTATTTTTTTTTGTGGAGTGCCACTGAGAAGTTCTGCAGGAGTCTCTGTTCATAGGATGGGTATCAGTGGCTGTAAGCAGCTCATTAATTACACAGCACATGCTATATCTGTCTGGATTTTTTTCCTATGACGTGTGCATGTGAAGTCAGTGTAGTTGCTTTCCTAGAGGTTTCATTCTCTAAATGACAACCACTTTACATTGTTTTGCCTTTTCTACCTAATCTGTTTTGCGGGAAAAGAGGCACATAAAACCTTGAGAGATCAGAATAGCATCGGCTGTCAAAACTCTTAACAAAATCAACTGATGGGAGTGGTCTTTAACATGGTGTTAGAGTCACACTTCTGCTGTACTGTGCATTCCAGAACCTAATACTCAGGATACTTTGTACTTATGGATCTTAAGGGAAAAGGTGAGGAGTCAGTGCTGAAATTGATTCCTAGGTTTGGCAGTCTCACCAGTTTGCACTGGGACCCTGGGTGTGCCACTTGTCCACTCTGTGAATTTCTCTTTATGCAACAGAGAGGATAGTATCTGTTATGGAAGGATGTTTTGAATAGCATTTGTGAAGTGCTTTGAAGATCAGAAGTGCCGTTCAAGTGCTCATAAATTATGCTGCATTCATTGCAAGATGATTAGATTAATGATTCTGATTTCATCACCTCACTTCAAGGTTGTTACAAAAACATCTACAGATAAATGCTATTACAGCTTTTCACTAAAAGAAACATTTAAGCCAAGTAACTAGAAAACAAGAAGTATCTCTGGGACAAAACACAGATGTCTGTACGCAGTCCTTAATATATGGAAAATGATAAACGTGTAATATGGCATCTGCAAAATGTAGGTTTAGGCTGAACTTCACACTCTGCAAGATGGAAAATTTTCTGACAGTTCTGTGTGAAAATCCATTTCAAGAACTAAGTCACAGGCAAGGTCCACACATCTTATGTTAAACTTACACAAACATTCTGCTAGCTGCAGAACAGCAAGTGTACTTGCTGCAGGTGTAAGTACTGCCTCTAGTTTGCTTTCTGAAAAAAACTACAGTTTACTAATTTTAGACAGTTTGGGGGCTTCACTGTTAAGAGAGGTCTTTCAAAATGTACACAGTGGACCACATCCTCAGCTGGCATAAGCTGCAATGGTTTCAGCAGAATTGCCAGTGTCCTCTGGGCTGCTAAGCTTATCTCTGTCACCCAACTTAGAGCGATACAAGATGTATCACAATCCACAGCTGACATTCTCAAATTTGAGAAAGGCTAAGTGGAAAAAGTATCATCCTCCCGTATTTTTTCCTTCATGCTGAAGCAGCATTAATCTCAATTGCCAGCCTATTTCCATAATTAAGAGCTAGTTTTAGTCAAGTGCTGAAAAGAGACTGGGTATTGAGTGGTACCAATTTAGTGCTTATTGCTGCAGGGCCACTTGGAGATTGTGTTGTGTTACCTCTGTGGTTTCTGTGTGACATAACGATCTCTGCCACTGCATGTCAGATTGGAAATGTGAATTGGGGTATGTGAATCCTTTGTTCAACTATCAGCACTCTCTATGCTGGATACTTCTTCAGGGACCAGCAGAGCCAAGTCCTCCCCATTCCAGCTTGTGCACAGAAGCCAGCTGTAAGATAGAGATAAGACAGGTATCTTTAACTGAGATAGTTCAGTATAGCATGCTGATTCAGCACCAACAAACACACAGGATAGCACAGAGCTCTCTGCAGCCATCCTCTGTGGCACAAAGCTGGTGATGTGTCTTAGTAAACAAAAGCAATGACACTATTTTCCCTAATTACCCAAGTCAGACAATTTATTACTGCTGCCTTTGAGCACAGTACTAAACTACTGTGCCTGTTACAGACTGGAACAACCACCCTTTCTGCTCTCCAACTGTAACACTGCATGACACTCTAAAAAGAAAGGTGCAGAGAAAGGGTATTCAGAGGGTCAGGTATCTGAAACTAGTAACAGAAGGTAAAGAAAAATAACCTTCAGAAACTTATGGTGATGTACTACAGTACTGATTGCAAGACGGACTGATGTTACCCTTTCTGCAGTAGTTTGTTTTCTTAATAGACACTTTCTCTACTTACAGTGGACTACACTAAAAATAATATTTAATAGAACAAGTACTTACTGTGCCTTTGTTACTATAACAGAATTTCTCAATTATTTTATTATTTTACTGGAATGTATTCTGCTCACACAGGCAAGACCCCTTTGCTTCAATTCCCTCAGCTCTAAGACCCATCACTACCTTAAATTACCATCAGTATAACTTCTCTGTAAAGACTGTGTAAAGAATTACACTGAAGCAGAAATAGACTTGAAATTATGTAAAATGTTCTAAATCTACAGCATTATCACTGCCTATTTAAATCTTAAAATGCAGCTGATCCAGAGATAAAAGGTGACTGAGCTGAAGTCTAACTATTAGGAAAAAATACACAAGTCTCCAGCCAAAGTGCTGTAAATCTGTTTAATGAAAAGTGATTCTTCTGCCATTTAGGTTTTTGTTTCAGCATCCTAAAAAGAAGTATTTTATACTGGAAATAATGTATATTGATCTTTGCTTTAGGAGTACTCATGAATGGTATTTCACTGTTTGTATTACTAGACAGTCACTAGATATGATTAGACACAACTGCTATATAGGCCTATTTTTAAAAAATGTTTAGAGGTTTATTCTTTTGGGCTTTAAAATCTTTTACAGATTCTAATGGCACTGGGTCACAAGGTACCAAAGACCAGGACAGAAAGCTTTCATTAAATCCAGTGGGTGACTGTCATGTTTATAACTCTCATTGGCATCTAGGAGAGCTCAGATTGCAAAATTAAGCTCATGCCTTCCACGTGATCTGTGGGAAAGGCTTTCCTGGGAGAAGGACCACGTGAAGGTCTCAAACCAAGGGAAGGCACATGTGCAGTCAAGGGTATGGTGTATCCCACTGGCAATACCTTCAGGATAGGCTTCAGTTTGGGGGAAATTCACAGCACAGAGCTGAAGGAAGGTAGCTGGATCAGGGAAAAGGTGTGAAGCTAGAGCCTCTACAGCACACTAGTAGATAGGAAAGTTTGGGAACTACCACACTAAACTATTTAGCTTCAAGTAATTTCAAAATAGAAATTATTGGCAAAGGCAGTCAGAAGAACCCTCCTGATCCATACTTACCCCAGGACAGACAGAGGAATTAGACAAAGGCCTGCTGATAGGAGGAAGCTGAAGCCTGAAAACCATGCAACAGTAGTTGCATAGAGAATATTAAAAACTGAAATGGACATAGTGCCGGTCACAACTTCTAAACAGGCAATACAAGCAAACACAGCACCTGCCAAAAATAAATGGGCAAATTACAAACAAAACAAAATCTCTTCAAAGTACTGAAGTTTTTAAACATGGTTCAAAAGATATATTTGTTGACAGTATTTTTGCAAGTATGCAAGTTACAAGCACTAGAGGATCATACTTTGCTATTAAAGTGTCTTCTGTGGCAACTTCTACAAAATGCTAGTTCTTCCAAATGAACAAAAAAATAACAAATAAACAACACATTTTGTTTATGGAAATTGTTTTTCTTTACTATTATTCTGTCACTATGCCTACTTCATTGCATTTGCTTATCACATGAAGTTTATTGAACCTGTTCATCCTCACTACCTATGTTGTGTGCATCTCCATTCCTTACCCCTTTCTAGTTCTTGTCTTCATTCTTACTTTTCCCTTTCTTGTGTCTTCTCTAATCTTCACTCTTACATGTGGAAAATAAGGACTGCTGGTTCAACTTAAAACCACTGCCTTCTCATTTTTGGAAAGAAACAAACAACATTTTTTGGACTGAACTACCCTCTGAGGTGGCAGTCTGTCCCATCAGTGTCTTGTTGAACACATTTTCCCAAGCTGCATTCACAGTCACAGGACCATAACCAAAATCACACTAGGTAAGCAGAAAAACATGACAAGAGGCAAACTGATTCCTGCATCAAACTATTCAAGTAGCCAAAGCCCTGAAGAATACCAAGAAACTCAATACCAGAGGTGTATTTTAGCACTGCTAGTACAAAGAGATCTCTATTTTACTGTATAAAGATTAACCTTTTAAAAAGTAAAACAAATGAACTCAGGAAAATATTTCTAGAAAGTATGTACTCTCCAAAATCTAGAAAATAGACACTCCCCAAAAGCAAAATAGGGATATTAGAGCCATATTTTGAGGCCCGACATGCTTTTTTTCTGTGTTCCATAAGGAAAGGGCTTTGAGAAGTATTATGTTACATTTGTTGGGACATGTTTAGAAGCCACAGGCCTGAAGCTGGGTTCCTGCTCTATAGTTGAGGATCCAAGTCTAATTGTTTCCAAGTGCTATAAAGATTGACCACCTACTTCTTACCTTTCTAAATTAGTGAGAAATTGACTAAATAATAGAAGCGTATCTTTCTCTGCATGCCAAGATCTTGTGAATGCAGACGCCCTTGTGAAATCACACTTGTGTAAATCTTGAGCATTCTTCTGCTTCAAGTCCCCATGATCTTTAATTTAAGAACAGTATTTTGTTTGAAAGTTGAAACTTGCAGTAGTTTTTAACACAGTGATGTTTATATTAAATTCAGAACTAGAAGCCATTAATGTCAAGACACAGGCTCATATTATACAGAACTTGAAAGAAAAGGAATCTTACAATACCAGTACAGATCTGTTTGTTTAAAGGTAATCTTTGTGCAACTCTGTTCTGAAGCACCGTATTATTTTATTGTTTAAAAACAATTCTACTTACCCTGTTCACCAGTGAGAACCACTTTTGACAGCATGGATCGGAGAACAGGTATAGGCATAAAGCAGAACAAAGACGGCACTCTCACTGTAAAGTAGCCATGAGACATTGAAGTAATTAAAATCCAGGATTTTACAAACACATTGCAACCGTATTGGTCATATACTTTTGAACACTTAGTTCCCCAAATAGTAAAAGGCAACAGAAAAGTCAGACTAGATGTGCACCGAGACACAATTATCCAAGATAGGAAAAATTAATAAATCAAATATATTTCTACGGCACTAAAACCAAATCATAAGCAAGTAATTCCATTGTTTCTCCACACAGTTCATCTTTTAATCAAATCCTAAATCAGTCTGATCAACCATTGATATTTTATCTCTCTATGACCCCTTTCAAGGTGGTATGTGCAATATCCAACACCTGCAATTCACTACAGGCAACACAGCAGTATTTTCATATAAATTGTTGACCATGGAACAACTGATCCTGAACTCACCTAAAAACATGAGCAGGGTAGTTTTGGCAAAGGCAGCCATGATCATTCCTCCAATGTAAGAAAATATCCCAATAAAGACAATATAAATGTCTTTGAGACATTTGGAAAATAAGTAAACTCCCAAAAAGCTGGTCAGCGAGACAGAAGTGAATGCAGCTGCTCCATATCCAATGTATACTTCATTCCAGCAGAGTGGCTCATCCAGCTCATACAGTGTAAAAAGTGAACTCCCACCCAGCAGAGTAAACAAATAAGTCATAAATGTAAAAAGTAACACAATTATTAAAATCCTCTTTTTATAAGGGGCAGTTTTAAAAAGCATGTACACTCCAGAAAATGTCTCCCTAAGAAGTTCTTTCCAGGATACAGGTGCTTCATGCCGGAATTGAGATACGCCTGTGGTATCTTCCAGAAAAAATACAATATAGATGATATTAATGACATGGAGCAGAGATGCTATCACAAATGTCCATGCAAAGCCTATTCCTCTTAAAAAGTAGCCAGATGACAGTCCTGCCAATCCCGATACAACTCCAAAAATCAAATCCACTACAGCTATTCGTGTTGTTTTCTGCTTCTCATCATGACACTCCTCTGCTATGTAAGCAAAGCCTCCTCCAAGGAAAGTTGCTAGACTCCCAAACAGTCCAGTAATAAATGCCACTGCAAATAGGACAGAGAGTGACAAGGAAAAATATGATATTGCAGTGAAGCTAATACCAGAAATCAAAGCTCCCATTGATGGTAAAACTAAAGACCTTTTGTGTCCCTGGCGATCCCCATTAGCTACAATGACAAAGGCAACTGTAAGGCTGGGAATGGCCCTAGTTAAGTCCAACTGCATATTAAAAACAGAGGCTTTTTCTTGAACTTCCTGCAAAGAGAAAAGAAAAATAATTTTAAGTACTATAATACATTGGGAAAAAAAAATCTGTAGCAGTATTACATACATGATTATTAGTATGCAATATAATGAATATCACTGTACATATTTATAAATGATACTATTATAAAACATTATACATGCAATGTAGTTTAATAACATTATATGACATTATGATATACTAGGCTATAATAAAATACATTGCACATTCAGACTTTTGTAATCTGATCTTCAATATTCCTCAAACATTCCCTGTTACATTTTAACCCAAAACTTAATGCTTAAGACACAGTCTTACTAGTACTGTTGACAGAAGTTTCAATGGAGACAAGAGAACAATTCTTTTGAACATGCACTAACAAGAGCTGTATCATTAACTGCAAGTATCTCCTTCAATACAGGATATGGCAAAAGGGCACTAGGCTGTTTTAATACTACTCAGAAATCAGGAGTAAGCCAGTCATTGATTAAGGAACACAACCCACGCTCCCTCGTCACAGGAGATCATTTTTCCTCCCAAATAATTGTGCTGATGGCGTTCCAAGAAACAAAAGAAACAATTCATTGACTAGAGCACACTATGCAAGTAAACAGATCATGATTCGTTCTAACACTCCATTGTACCATCTTACTACTACAACTACAAACAATAGTAACAACCAAAAAAGTGAAATATAGCTTTAATTATTATACTGGCTCACAGGTATGTGAATTAATGGATTTTGGAAACACTGCAAAGCTCTGGGTTCAGAAATTGTCCAAATCAGTGGTGTCTCTACAGATACACCATGGCACGTAGTCACTTAAAGAATTTCAGCTAACACTATAAAAATAAACTGTAAACACCCATTATGGGGAAAATTTCAGAATTCTTTTTAACAGAACTATAAAAATCAAATTAAACTGAAAAACAACCATTTAACAGAGCATGCATGGTGGCAGAAAAAAAAAGAACAAAAGAATGTTTAATTTAAGAAATATAGAATTGTTATGAAGCCAGCTGCTAAAGGACACTCAGCAAGCTAATTCAGATCTTGTTTTTAATGCATAGATGCAGACCTGACAAGAGAGCAGCCACAACAGCCCTTTCAAAGACAACCACCTGATCAGACAGAAGAACCACCTGTTCAGACAGCAGGGGAAAAGGAAGCAACTTTATTCATACAAACCATGTATAACATACAAACTTAGTATAATTAAGATAAAGTTTCAGATGCAGAGAGTAAAGTCTGCTGAAAGTCTTCTTGGAGTTTTCTGAGGCATAACATTGATGTGCGTTGTGCTCTTCAGTCAGCAGCAAGTACAGTTGTTCAAGTCTGCCTACACCCTTCTCAGCCTGTATTCAAGCCATCTATACTCCAGGTTTCAGGTGTCTCCTCTGTAGCTAACATAATCCTGACTGAGTAGCATCCAAAATGATGAAACCCCCCTAAAACTTACAGAAATGTCTCTGGGCAATTTTAAAAGCTGCTGAACACTTTATAAATTCATATTTATATTTATAGGCAGAGAGACCATGAATTTCTAGTTCAATCTCTTCCTTTGCTTACAAGATATCAGGTTTTATTACAAGAAAAAAAACCCCAAATGATCTTGAGGTTCTCAAGGAAAGCCTTCAAGATCACCAGCACTGAAGTTGTTTGCCCCCTTCCCTTATGGTGTCTCACTGTCTTAGCATTCACGACATCCTGTCCACTGGCCAGCAGTGCTGTCATTCTGAAAGGGTCAAAACCACGAAGACTGAACAAACCGAGATAGAAAATGTTATTCTGATCTTTAACTCCTCAGCTGCTGACAAAGAGATCTCTGTATAGTTTCAGACATCACTTCTTTACAAGGATTGTTTTGTTCAAAGATATGAGCATCAAACAAATGCTACTACATTAAAAATAAAATTAAATGTTTAATGTATCATCTCAACCCACATTAGCCACATAATACAAAGATTATTGCCATACCATAATGAAGTGGAAAATTGAAAGAATGAAAAAAACCCCAAACTTGGGTGTCCTTGTTCTGGAAGAAGTTGTGAAACACAAAAAAACATGGCTACACATCCAGCTACCACACGTGACCATGAACTTGCTGAGGTAAAAAAAATATGTCTACTGAAAAGAAGAATACAGACATAAGTACAGGAAAAATGCCTTTAGAGTGTAAGGCATGCAACTGCCCACTATGGTTTTATGAAGTCAAAGGAAAAGAATACAGAAAATGATAGGTCAAACCTTCAGCTGCTTTAAAATCACCTAACTCCATTAAATAATCAATGGAAATCATATTTTTGAAGAGAAAGGTCTAATTTTAATCTGAAAATTCACTCTACTCTGAAAAATTACTCATGGTGGACAGAAACAGACATTAAAATAATCTATTTCAAAATTAAAAGAATGAAAATGAAGAAGCAAGTAACTTATTTAAGGATTAAATTAAGAGAGAACTGCAGCACCTGAGATTGAACAATATAAAGGACATGATAAACTCACAGGCTCATAAGATAAAATATTACGGAGTAGCAAGGGGAAGTGACTGGATTGGATAATAAATCAGTGGGATGATAAATGTGTTTAATGATTAATAATATAGCTCTTTCTGAGATATTAAAAAAAGGATTATCCAACTTGCTGATCAGAATGCTTCAGTTTCTATTCAAATTACTTTTAAACTCATTTTATTATAAAATGACTATTTTTTTCAAATTTTCAAAAGTAATTAATCTAAATTCTGCAAAGACTAGCATTTTGAATAATATTCTACCTTTTATGCAGTCTCCAAGTGATTTTTGTCTTCAATTTCCTTTTACATTTTGCTTTGAAATAGGTGAGATTAGATCAGTATAAAGCTTCTTCATTCTCAGAACATAAGGACTTACACTAAATTAATTGTTAAGAAACATGTTCTTTTAAACATAAATGCCAAACAGGGCCTTACAGCAAAAGTTACAACATCTATAAACCTAATTCAGTCAGGAAGGTCTTGGAAAATCTGGAACACCTACTTCACACTTCCTCGCGAAAGAGTTTGGAGTTAAGTTACTGGATCTACTCTTTGGCCCATACACAGGACTATTTCTCAGTACAGAGGCCCATTTGCACTTAAATTAATGCGTGTTTTGAGCACTTAAATTGTTATGCTATGGTAACTAGTGTGGTATAAAAATACAGCGAGGCATCCAGACAAGAGTGTAATTGTTCAAAAGCTCATGCCCTACTGGCAATCACTGAAATGCAGGGAATGGAAATTTGGCAAGAAAGGGAAGCTAAGAAGTTCTGTTGGCCATTATCGAACTACTGTCTTGAAGGATTCATGTTCTCAAACATCAAATTAACCATGATTTGTAAACAAAAGACCTGTAAAGTGTGAATATGCCATCACTTTAGAGATGCTACCTAAACTTCAGCTGAAATTAAGCACTTGGCTTCAGTGTTTTTCAAAAAGAAATATGAAGTCCTGTATCTTGAACCATAGGTGATGGCAATTTGAAAATCAGGTTGAATTTGAGGGTGTTCCTAAATGCAGAGATGTATTTGAAATGTAGATTTCTTGATGGGCTCTGCAATTAGAATTGTATGCTTAGAGAAAAAGGCCAGACACAGCATCAAATGGGGAGCTAATACTAAAGAAAACACTTTTTGGGAGTAACATACAAGCATTACTCCGACAATAACTGGTAATTACCTCCATGGGTCAGCCCAGAACCTGTGTTGGACCACAATTCTATTTACCTTTTTATCTCCTTTCTTTCTACTAAGACCAGCTTCTGTCACATGACAAAGAACATATATTACACTAGAAGTCCTGAATTATTTCTTTGATCACCTTCGCTGGAAGCATATGCCATAAACGATCTCCTTTTATATGTCAAATGAGGCATATAAACTCAGGCGTTCAGTCTCGCACATATGCAGCACATCAGAAATTGAAACATGGGATGTCAGCAAAATTTTCAAGTGCCACCTTTTCAGCAGTACAAGGGAATGCCAGCTGACTGTTTCTGTAACCCCAACTTCTGTGTAATTTATACGGTAAATCATTTACTTTTCTGACCCTACAGTGGTTTCATCTTTCACTTCATCCAACCCAACTGCCAGTTGTTGTTGACATGTATGGTTCTATTGCACCTCTTCTGAAAATATGTTCCCTGTGCTATTCCCACGTTAGACACAGAAATCATGTGGCCATTGAGTGTGCCAGAGCAATGTACTGCTTCAGAAAAAACCCCAACATTCAAAAAGTAACAACCCCAAAACAAGAGATGCGCTTTCTATTGAATCAATGCCCCACGCCAACCCAAACCATAACCTGTAACCGCAGAACTGCAAGATACAACACATGGGGTGAGAGGAGAAAAGGAAACGGAGAATGACCATCTCTTCTGCTGGCAGCTCACAGTTAGCTCTGCTTAAGTGTTGCACTAAAACTGCACTGAAGTGCAATGGAAGAAGTACCAGTCAAGAACTAGCCATCCAGCACACTGAACTACGGAAAAGTGCTAAAAATGAAACTGCCCATGGGATCCTGTCATCTTGGCGTCCTTGTATTCCAACAAGGCAGACTAATACTCTGAATGGCAAACCATCAACTGTATTTGATCATGCAAAGATCACTTTTTTTTTTCCACGTTATAAAACCGCAACATTTTTTATTTTTATTTCATCTGTTTCTCGTTCTTGTAATTCCTCTGAAATGCATGTATTTTAAGCCAGATCCTATTTCTCAAAATTACAGGGCATTTGCTAAACTTCACATGGTTCCAAAGAACAGTAGGAGCCACAGAGCCAACGGGTGACTCACAAGCACAACACGCACCATGGTCGTGGGAGGAGGAGCCTCCAGTTCTACCCGCGGTTATGTCAGCACAATGCTAATTTCGTCCCCATTCTCTCAATGTCCAACTCCCGCTAAAATACGAACTCGTCTCAGTATCTTCCTGGAGACAAATCTTTGTCTTTAAAGCACTATCACTACCTACAGCATAATATTAGAGCGAGGAGACAGTGAAGTGAGAGCAAGTTACAAAACCACGGCTTTCCGGAGAATTAAAGCTTAACGTTATAAAACAGGACGCTTTACTGAGGTAGCACCTCCTGGCTGCAAAGTTTATTTACAATTATTATTCCTCCCCCGCCACTTGCCTTCTGTTTGACATATGCCGGGCTGCTCTTATTCTGCTCGCAGTGACTGACATTGCTGTCGCTCACGAAAGTGGAGTTGTACTCCTGCTCCCACAGCCGCCGGTAGATGAACTGCTGCACCAGCGGGCTCGTCAGTGAAGACGCAAAAATGTAGATGAAAATTACGGGCTCCACGCACAGAACCTTCCTCATGTCTGGGTCCGGGCTTCAAACCCTGCGCCAGAAAACAAACCGCAGGTGCTCACAAGGTGAAAGCGAAACCCCCGGGCGGCAGCCGGCTCGCTGGCAGCCCCATGCACG
>WBMY01018678.1:15753-42412 GCA_013397315.1 Donacobius atricapilla
ACTCACACACACACACACTCACACTCACACACACACGTGTTCACTGCAGACCATCATGCCTAACTGGGAGTGCCACCACCTTGGGCTTGCTTTCATCCACACTGGTTTATGGATGTTGTTATTTGCCCACACAGGCCCCGGCTGATTAATCTGAATGATTTCTCTTCTGAAGAGAAGCAGAGGAACCCCCCATTCCAAGAAGTCCCTCTGTCCACATTCACCGGGGAGGGCTTTGCCCACCACCAGGATTTACACAGGTTTGGGGTGGGAGAGGCGGCGAGAGAAAGGCAAGGAGAAAAGGGGAAGGCGGCGGGGGCGTGTAAATAAAAATAAGCCGTGCTAAAAATGCCGGGTGAGAAGAGAATGTGTAAATCTCGGCTCCCTTCCCCCTCGCCGAAGGCCGCCTGGAGCCGGGTGACCCTGCGGGGAGCGGAGCCGCAGAGGTGACCCGATGCTAACCAGCCTGTTAGAACTACTAATAAGGTGTGCGCCTAAGCCAGGGGCTGACACTGGGGCATTGTGGAAATAACTCTCCTTGTTATTGCCCATCCTCAGCTTGAAATTTACTGCTCCTTTGCATTATTAAAGAGACAGCTTGCGTGCGCGATGGGGGAGAGGCTGGGCAGGAGGAAGAACCGCGCTCGCTTTTTTAATGGTATGTTTGTGCTCTCTCTAGTCTTTAGATTCAGATTCGGAGCATTAAAGCATGCTGGGTTAATAGGTTGTTATTTATTATTTGAATAAAATCTGGTTTAGAAAAATAATAAAAAAGAGTCTTTTTTTTTCCCCCACTATGGCAAGCGGTCAGAAAAAAGGAAAGGTGTGAAACATCTCGGCTAAGATCAGGCTGAGGCCTTGTGGGACAAACCCTGCCCTAAACGTTTCCAGTAGCACTGCTCCACATTTACATCAGATGTGAGCAGAGCTGAAACCACCCAAACGTGGTGGGGAACAGGGACTGCGTGATGGCAACACAAAAGGACCTGCTGCATGGTGGGGCCGTCCTCAGCAGGGCCACGTGGAAGGGGGTCACAACACCTGAATCATTGCAGGATTCTGGGCTCTGTAATACGGAGCCATTTGCTCTCTTGGGGTAAAGATGAACACGGTGAAACAGCCGCCCTGTCTGGATCCCTGCCGGCACTGCCCCTCCAGCACACGCCCTCCACCCCCTGAGCTGATTCCCACAGCATTCCCAGGATAACGGGGGACCCCAGCTCCCTGTGGGGGGACACACACCGACCCCACGATACACAGCACCACCTTAGAGATCAGATCTTACAGAAACTCGGCTGAGCTGCTCTTTCAGATGCTTTTGCCTTCTCCGAGTCAGTTTTTATGGACAGGCATTTTCAGCTTGACCTTTGAGGGGCTGCAGAGCCCATCTGGCACCAGCGGGGCACAGGCAGAGCCTGCAGCTGCTGCTGCCAGGGGAGCCCCTACCAGAATTAGGACTCAAGTATTATTAATTTTCTGCAGCAAAGCAGCTGAGTGCACATGGGAGACATTGCTGAGAAGGGGGATCAATGATAAATAACATCCTGAAGGTAAATACAGAACAGGATTGAGCTGTTCATGGCAATTGGCCGAGCAAAGGGTGGCTTCCATGGGGCTGAGCTGAGGGGGCGGCTGCTTTGTGGTCAGGGATTCCGCAAAATCAGCTACCAGAGGGGCTTCAGAGAATTCTTAAGAGCACATGGGAGCCACAGCAATTCTTGAGCTGTCCAAGGCAACTGAGTTTTCCCGCACGTTCAGAGACATTCTTGTGAAAGGTTAATGTGAGCAGCTGCTGGAAGACAGTGGGAATCAGTGACGGAAATTTGATGACATCATGACTGCCATTGCACACTGAAACAATGTAAATTATAAATATATATACATTTATATATATACACATATATAGTCCTGAACATCTGAAACCAGAGGTGGGGTTTGATACGAGAGCCCCAGAGCACAGCAAGCTCTCTCTCACAGAGCCAGTGTGTCCCACAGCGCAGCACCTTGAAAAGATCCCAGTGTGACCACGTGCATCGCTTCTGCCCCAAACCATCCTGTCCCCATCACAACCAGCCAGAGTCAGTGACATCTGCACAGAGCAGGCTGAAATACTTACTAAATGTTGTGGGAACAAATTACAAATGGAAAGTTTAGGAGCAAGAGGTAACTGCCAGCTAAGGCAAGGAAACAAAATCTGGGCTTTTGAAAGCACCAAATATAAATTAGGAATTAAAGCTGATAGCTGACAAAGAGGTAGAAACAAACCAAAGCCTCGCTGCCCCCTCCCAGTTATTCCCTTTTCGTGATTTCTCCCATCCTGATTTTGTGAATCAAGCAGCCAAACAGGTCCTTCCAGCATCTGAACATACAGATATTTCCAACTGCTCCGTCCCCACAGGATGAAGCAACTTTGATCAACACATTATTACATGGCTGGACCTGCCTGCAGTGTATTTGATCATTTTTGCATACACACATTTTTAATCCTATCCATCCTATAAGGAATAATAACAGCAAAAAGCATGATGCTCCACATTTTAGTTGGAATATCCAAATGTTTTAGGGTAAAATCAAAGGTGTGGAGACTCAGAGGACTGTGTTAAGCAGCTCTTGTGCTCTGCCTTCAGGTGGTAAAGCTTAAGTAAAGAGAGTATTCGAACCGTGACAACACTCTACTGGATTTAAAAATACAATTTTCAGAACTGATTGCCAAACTCTGATCTCAGGAGCATGCTCATTTTTTTCAGTTCTACCAGCTGATCCTACATAAAGTACTATTTCTCCTTAGAAACCCAGGCAAAATCAGGCTGCCAGAGAGGAGCAGTTGGATTGGAGGGTTTCTAATCCCCTGCAGCTCTCACAGCAATGCCCTCCTGAATGGACCTGAAAACCACACCTCTAAAAACAAGAGCCCAAATTATTCCCGATGTAGCAGGCTCTGTCAGTCCCTCCATAAGGCCCTGTGGTATTTACCTGCCTCACTCCTTGAAACTCTTCAAGGATTCTCTCGCCAATTTGAATTCTTTGGATTATAATGGAATCACAGAATCACAGAATGTTTTGGGGTGGAAGGGACCTTAAAGCTCATCCTATCCCACCCCCTGCCATGGGTAGGGACACTTTCCAGTCCCCCAGGTCGCTCCCAGCCCGAGTCCAACCTGGCCTGGGACACTGCCAGGGATCCAGGGGCAGCCACAGCAGCTCTGGGCACTCTGTGCCAGGGCCTCACCATCCTCACAAGGAAGAATTTTTTTTCCAGCATCTAATGTAAATCTATTCCCCTGCAGCTGAAAAACATTTCATTCATATGTTACTAATCTAAAATCTGCTTCTCCTGCCTTTGTGGTACCTAACCCACTTGTGAGAGCACACTGTCTGTATGGTTTTGTACTGGGCAGAGAGCAGGTGGGAGGTGCTGGGTGTCACCTGCCATTGAATTCTGCTCTGGTTATCAGTACAGCCCCAATAGGCACGTTCTCATTCCGAACCTGTAATTCCATGACGTGCCCATCCACAGAGCCCCAGCAGGCAGTAGGAGGCACAGCCCTGTGCTGCCCTTGACTCCCACAGGCTTCTGCCAGAACTCTGGGTCTGCCCTCCCCTGCTCCCAGATATCCCAGCAACGCACAGCCCCCTAAAACAGCTGCAAAACAACAGAAAACCCTGCAACCAAACCTGGAACTTTATCCATAACAAATATACAGGTGCATTTTAAGGCGTTCTTTTGGGAAACAGAATAACCAGAAGTTTTGTGCAGAACAGGACTCCCCTGCTCAATTTTATAAGCCATATCATTCTCAGTTATTGAAAAGCAGCTCACAAAGCTTTTAGCACCCAAAACCTAGTACTTGAATATATGAAGCCCCTGCACGTGTCCTGTGAAAAGTTCTGAAGGGGTTTGGGGTTTTGTTGGTTCTGGTTTTAGTGCAGAACTGGCAGCAGCCAAGGGCTCTGTGGTGAAGGTGTGGTTCAGGCCCTGGCTGTGCCACCTGCTGCCACCTGGGCTGCGGCTGCTTCCTCAGTGCTCCTGCAGCACGGGGGCAGTGATCTCCCCAGGGCTCATCTGTTACGGCTATTTAAACTAAAATTCCACAAGATAGGGAGTGAAATTTTAGCTCCCCACAGCCCAGTGAGTTTGGCTCACTCCTTATAAACACACACGGTCGGTTAAGCGAGTTCAGGTGTCTGTGTCGTGAAACCCTGATCTGGGCTGTGGCGTCTCAGTGCTTTTAGAGTGCTAAGAATAAGAATGTGGTGACATATCCAGGACTACACTGCAGCCACAGAAATGTAAGGTCTCCGTTTTCAGTCATCTGAACGCTGCCAAAACCATCTACGCAGAAAAACACCCAGGCAGCGGTCCAGGGTGGGTGAGCAGGGAAACGCTTCCTCCTCTCCACTTACAGCCAGCAGTGCTGCATCCGTGTGGAAAAGAGAGCAGGAAAGCAGAGACCACAACTGGGATTTCAGCCCTGCAGAGAACTGAATTAGGAGTGAGAGCTGCAGAGAGCAGCCTTGCAAATGGAGCTGCTCCGGAGGGAAACTGTGCCCTGGGACTCCTGGGGGTGAGAGCGGCCGAGCCTCGGGGTGCCTGCACTGCCTGCCTCAGGAGAATCCTCTGCCCTACACGAACTCCTCCATGCGCAGCTGCAATTTCTGCATGGAAGAGAGAATCCTGGAGAAGACCCAGATTCCCACTAAAGGACACAAAAGGAAGCCTACGAATCATTAAATAAATCCCCACACCTGGCTACAGCTGAGAGTCATGTGGAAGAAGCTGCTGAATTTGTCTCAGTGATGAAATTTGCTCATTTTTAGGCCTATTCGGGGAAGATATTTCAGAGTCTAAAAGACTTTGTTGTTAGGGGAAAATAAAAAATATTCAGCTTTTTTGTTAAGTAAGGATCATGCTACAACTCCGTAGCATGATTTGCGTGTCATAAGCACAAAAATCTGGTTTCTGAACATCAAAAAAAAAATAGAACCTCAGCCCCCCTCAATGGTCAGTTGATGCAGAATAATTGCATTATTTTTTTTTCCTGCTGTTGCTTAAGAATTTCAGAATCATATAGTCAATATTGCCATCTAACTATTAAGAGATAGGATGAGTGTGCTTATCTTTCAAAATTAAGATCTAAAATAATCCACGTCATCTCGATATTAGTGTCATTCTTGTTTCTTAAAGGGTGTGGGTGTTCTCTGCACTGTAAGAGGTTCAGAGTAATTCTGATTGGATATCCTTAATGAGTTGGGGCCCACGTTAATAAAAACCAAGGCATGAACTTTAAAAATACCCAGTTGTAACTCCCCAAATGCCCTTAATTTGGAATAGGGACATCTTTATTTTATTTCATTTAATGGTTCTTAAAGTTAGGACCAAGAAACCACTGCCATTAGTGGAATTCCTTTGAGTCACCTTGCACAACCACGCAGACCTGACTCATTCGTAAATTTTACTGTTTAATGGAAGTCTAGAAACTATAGCTAAAGAGGCAGTGGTTTGGAGAAGTTAAGCTAAGCCAAAAAAGCCAATTATTCTGGACGGAGTGATCATGAGAACTATACTGCAACAGGAGGTGTAACCTTCCTGGGCCAACAGGGCCTGAACAGCTCAGCTCCTCCTGAAAGCTCAACGGCCTTTCTGTTCCTAAATCAGACATTTTTGGAGAGACATGCATCCAGTTGAAAAATACCAAAATAAAACTGAAAGAAATAAAAAATTCTAAAATTATCTGGGTGAAAATTTGGAGTATGAAGCCATGAAACGGAACCTACACCCTTCGGTCTCCAGCCTGCTCCTCACCTCCCTCTGCCTGCCCAGGGACTGGGTATGTATGACATAGGGAATAAACAAAATCTCCTCCAGAGGGATCAAGAAGGGCACTGTAAGAACAGACAGTCAATTAAATATTATCTGCAACCCTTGGTGCCACATCTTTAAAGAAGAAAGCACAAAGCCCATTCCCTTAACCAGCAGCTTACTCATGTAAGTGCCAGCTGACAAGGCTGGTGCACGATGAAATAGATGCTCCTACTCACTCCATGATTACTCCTGGAATTGTAAATACAGGGGTGCTGGCACTGTGCCTTTAGCGGAACCACCAGCTATACCATGGCACAGAGGTTCTGCTGCACGGTTCAGGCTGAATCTCCAAAGCTGCGGCACGTGGCGCAGGCAGCTCTTGTACCAACGCACACCCAGAAAATGTACAGCAGAATAAGGCAGCCAGGACGGGTTCGTGTTCAGGAAGTGCAGCAGGACAGGTTTGTGTTCAGGAAGTGCAGCAGGACGGGTTTGTGTTCAGGAAGTGCAGCAGGACGGGTTCGTGTTCAGGAAGTGCAGCAGGACGGGCGCAGCTGCCCCTCAGGGACTGCCCTTCCATGGCAGGGGAGCGGCGCCAGCTCGGGCAGGGTTCCCAGCCAGACCCCAGGACCACGCGCCGCCGCCTCTGGGTGCGCACCCTGACCTCCGGTGATCTCGGAGGAACCACAGCTCAACTGGCTCCAGCTAATTACAACTTCATGAAGCTTAAGAGAAGTTTTTCCTTCAGAAGAATTAAAAGCCTCGGTTGGCTTTCAGTGGAACTGTGGACTTTGCCAGGTGAGCTGAACTCATCTCTCACTCGATCACAAACTCTGTTCGTGATTCCGGCCCCATCATCGCCACCGTCTTCGCTCTCTGCAGTGCCTCTGGGAAGGAATTATCCCAAATGTCACCATTGCTCTACTTGATAGAGCAGCTCAGACTCTCAGCAGGAGGCAAAAACAGCTGGACTCTCAAATAAGATTTTAAATTAACAAAATTTAATTCTTTGAGTTAAAATTAGTCTCTTCACATTTTTCTACCCTGCATTTCATTGTTAAATTCAGATCTGAATTTACAGTTTCCTTTGCTAGTTTTACACCCTGCTTTTCTAACCTAAAATTAGGATAAGCTATTCAGAAAGGAGAATGAGTTTTTACAGAAGGCACGCAGAATAAAGGACACGTGGTTTAGCACCAAATAATTCCCATCTGGAAGTCTGAAGCCAGGGCTTCAGAAACTTTCACCTTTTATTTAACCTGCTTATGCTGATCACAGTTCCAAAGTACGTGCACATGGTATTTCCTAAAGCTAAAAAAAGCACTGAAAACTGATCATAAGGAAGGATTTAGGGGGAAAACAACCCAAACCACAAAAGAAACATATTAAATGTCCAAAAAGATAACTGGACAATGAAGAAAGGTGACAACTTCAGCTGAAAGGAGTCTCAGTTTATCAATGACATAAAGTCAGCAATTAAAATAGAAAACCCAGATGACAAATGGAAACAAGGGCAATAGGTAACAAGTAAAATAAAGCAGAAGCTGTGGGCAGCAGGACATGAGTGGGGGAGGCTGAAGAGAGCAGGAAAATGCATACAAAGTTGGGATATTGAACTTCAAGTTGTAGTAAAACACACAGTGGTCATAGCTCTGATGTAAAACCGCAATGAGATGATGGCAAAGTGGAAAATATGAAGTAGAAAACATAGAAATCTTTGCAGTTCTTACTTCAAAGGATGGTTTTGAGAAAGTTACCAAAGAACCATGAGGGACATAAGAGGTTCCCAGTGCTGAGCTGGTGAAATTAAACAAGGCTTTAGTGACTGGGAGGAGAAGATTGGTCAGTTCTGGGCAGAGCAGATGTTCTCCAGCAGCCACAGCTGGCTGAGGTCAGGAGGCTCCACTGGGAGCAGCGGCCGGAGGGCAAAGCACCGATCCCTTCGTGAGGGGCACGGACCGGTGTCTGCAGGACTGTGGCGGGCACAGCCTGGGGCAGGAGTTCAACAATCCTGATGATAATACTATTACTAATAATAAGCCTGGCTGCTGTCCTTGCCCCTGTCCCCAGCGGTGCCCTGGCCATGCCCAGGCCATGGTGCCCAGTGCCGTGCCCAGCAGATGCCAAGGCCTTGCCCAGAGGTCACAAGGGACAGGTGACCAGTGACCCCCTGCCACCAGGCAGCTTTTCCATCCCTGCCCCTTGCAACGCAGGGACGGAGAGAGCACAGATTGGAATTCATTTTCATCCTTATCAGCTCTGAAAGATGCAGAAAAAAGAGAATTGCTGAGGAGCTTTGTGCTTGCAGCCACCACGCGGGTTGGGTGAGGACATGCTGGTAAACGTCTGCTGGAATAGCTCTTTTTGAATGAGAAAAAAAGGGTGGGGGGCTTGGAAAACAGGTTTTAGTGTCCCAATGAAAGCACGACAGCAACAATTAATAATTTTCTGCTGTCCAGTTGCCTCCATATTTCTCCCTGGCTGCGCATCCCTCCTCTCCTCTCCTCTCCCCCCACATGCATCCTCCATTTCCCGCTGGCTCCTCGGCACGCGCTCCAGCTCCTGTGAAATGGTGGCGTGCAGAGGGAAGGGAGGAAGAGACGGAGGAAGACAGGGGCTACGGTGGGGAGGGCAGGGGAAAGAGAGATTGAGAGAGACAGAGAGAATGTCAAAGCTCAAGTCTGGCATTTGCCTATTTAAATTCAATCACGCAGCCCTCGCCGAGCTGGAAATGGATGGCCTGTGTTATGAATTTCTGATCAGACGGCTGATAGGTTATGAGCGGGGACGTAATCCCATTGAGGAAGGCTTTTTCCCAAGCAAGGGCAAGCAATAACTGCCCTGCCGAGATGGCTCTTTGCTTTGCCCTTTTAAATTTTTTTTTCCCTTTTCTTAAAAAAAAAGTCCAAATAAGCATTTTTATGATGATAAATGTGTAATAATGATTCACTCTGCCTGCGTCTGAAATGGGAGATGCCTTGGTGAAGCAGACATGCGTTCAAAATAAACTGCCATATTTTTTCTTTTTTAAACCTAATTAGAATTCTTGCCTTCGCTCAGCTCATTTTGTACCAACAGTAGTGATCTAAAAAGAAAGTGAAAGGAATGAACACGTGCACTGAGACCGGTATTTTTAATACCCTGCAGGGTTTTTAATGTTTTATAGTTTGCCTTTTTTAACACAATGTGTTTACATAAAAGGATACAAAAAATTTTTCTTCAACTGGCAAGAACTTCTGGCACACAGTGAGGCAAGCCAGAAATGAGCTCAGAAGATGATGTTTTCTTACATCTACCCCCGTGACGTGATCATGCTGTACCGAACTAATTGAAATAGCTGAGGACACTGGCAGATGAGCAGCACCAAACTGACCAGGCAGGGACAGCGCAGCAGCCACGGTGGCACGTGCCCGCCCCGGGGCCTCCACAAGCTGACACACAACTTTGGTACTCATCAAAAGCAGAAAACGGGGAGTTTGCTACGTAAAATTCAGTATCTGTGTGCTGGAACAACATCCATCCCAGCGTGCAGGGACTGGAACCAGTCCTGGGGAGAAGGACATAGGGTCAGGACTGCCCTGACAGGGCTGGAGCTTCTGAAAACAATCCTAAGAGAAAAAATATCTTCTGCAGGCACAGGGGAGGAAGGGAAACATCTCCGAGTTGGTGCTAAGCAGGAACTTACTCTTGGAGCTGCATATCTGAACACGTTTCAGAGTGCAAGGAACGTGGACTCACAGGATCCCAGAACGGGTTGGGTTGGGGGGACTTTAAAGCTCCTCCTGTCCCAGCCCGTGCCGTGGCAGGGACACCTCCCTCTAGCCCAGGCTGCTCCAAGCCCTGTCCAGCCTGGCCGGGGACACTGCCAGGGATCCAGGGGCAGCCCCAGCAGCTCCCGCAGAGAGTCCCCTGGGACCTGGGATTTAGCAGCCACGGCCCAGCGTCAGGAGCCAGGTTTAGTCTCACAAATGCAGCTCATTCAGGAGGTCCCAGCGACTGAAGCCCACGCTTCTCACAGTTTTCTCCATTTGGCTCAGATCCTGGATGATTGTCTGAAGCGCAGTGTTGTGGGGAGTGGCACCACATCCTGCCATCCTCCAGCCCCTCAGGGAGCAGCACCGCTCCTGTGCCACCCGCGCGGCCCGCGTGGGCCGCTGAGGAGAGGCTGGGACAGCTCCTGGCGCCACAGCCTGAGGTTCTCCTTCAGAGCATTGCACTGAGAGGAACTTACCTGTGCCAAACTGCCAAAGCTCCATGCACAAAGGGAAAATTGTTAAGCAGATATAATAAAGTGATATTTTACCTCTGATGACATCATAACTGCAGAATTTCTGAATTTACACCTACCAAAAAGGAGGGTCCCAGAAAGCCTTGCACTGTAAAGGGCTGCTTTTCCTGAGGGACATAAAAAGCTCATGATCCAAGCGGTTTCCAGCTTTCACATACCTCAAATGGTTAATTTTGCTCAATATCCACCACAAATGGGCCAGAAACCTGCAGCTGATAATTATGGAATACCGTGGCCACAGGGGAGTTTCCTCCCCAGCACCATTGGTTAGGGATCGTCTTATGTCCTGGAGCTGTCAAATTTTGACTATTTAATTGAAATTACATATATTAGCATGGGTGTTCTCATTAGCCAGAAAATAAAACATCTAATATTTTCCATCTTGTTGCATCAACATCTGGTGGTGATGAACTCTGAGGGCTGCAAGCCCAGAATGTAAAAACATCAGTGTTTATATTTGTCACCTTTTAGTGTCACTTCCTGGCTCCTTGAGTTAGAAAAAAGGAAAACAAAAGGGGAGGAGTGGGAAGGAAGAATTGCATAATATTAGCCTTCATTTTCTCCTTTTATATCATAAGCAGAATAAAAAAAAATGCTTTAACTGAGGTGGAATTGTCAGCTATCCAGCATATTACAGAATTTATATTCAATTACGGTTTCTAACTATCTTCCATTACCAGATCTTAAACCCAAATGTTGATATTCTTCTTCAGTTCACAGGACTGTTCAGTTCACAGTTCCCAACAACCAAGTGAAACTCCAGAAATATTATTTTTTTTATTATCTGTGTTCTAATCAAATACAGGAATTCCTAAGCTGGTGATTACAGCAGTGCCACTTGTATTTGCAATCTCTGCTTTACATGTTTATTTAGTAAATCAAGAATAGAGCACAGATGAAGAAGCAGCCTACAATAATAAAGCATCTTCTTGCAAAAAGCTTTGAGTGGTTTCTCTAACTTATCATTACATTTAAACTCATTTTTCCCGGTTTTCACCTCTGCAGTTAATAACTTTTATACAGCCATCCTATAATTACATTAACAAAAAAGCAAAATTNTGGGGACACGTGGGTCCGTGGGGATACACGGGGACAGCAGGATAGACGGAGACGGGGGGACACACGGGGCACTGGGACACACAGGACCAGGGGGACACAGGGTCCCTGGCAGTGCCCAGAGCCAGCGAAGCCCCAGCGCTGCTGCCCAGAGCTTGGCTGAGGGCTGTCCTGCACTCCTGCCCTGCTCAGGCAGTGCCCACCCTCGGGGGCCGGCCCCGTCCCTGCTGGGTCACCCACGGAGCGTGGCCGAGGCAGCACCACCTCCCCAGCAGGTTCAGTCCTGAGCAGAGAGGTCAAAGCCCTCAGGGCAGGACAGCTTCTGGAACACCTCCTGCAAGGAATCATGGAATGGTTTGGGTCGGAAGGACGCTAAAGCCCATCCAGTGCCACCCCTGCCATGGCAGGGACACCTCGCACTGTCCCAGGCTGCTCCCAGCCCCAGTGTCCAGGCTGGCCTTGGGCACTGCCAGGGATCCAGGGGCAGCCAGGGCTGCTCTGGCACCCTGTGCCAGGGCCTGCCCACCCTGCCAGGGAAGGATTCCTTCCCAACGTCCCATCTAACCCTGCCCTCTGGCAGTGGGAGCCATTGCCCCTTGTCCTGGCACTCCAGGTCCTTGGTACACATCTTGTATTCCAGCTCCAGCCGTGGTGTGATGGGGTCCTCAGCCAACCTTCCGTGCTCCCAAGTGAAGGAGAAGAGGGACAACACCAACTTGGCATAAAATGAACAGAATTTCAATAACAACAGTCAAAGACACATCTTTGGAATATTAGATTTATGCAGTGGAAAGGAACCATCAAAACCGTTCCATTTCAGAAATATAAAGGCTTCCTGAGCTAGTGAAGCACAACAGAAACACTCAGTGATAAAGGACATCACAGCTCTTTATAAACTGAACCGGTGGTTTCCCAAATTTAATATGCATGAACACTGCATGTGAGTCCTCTTAAATCCAAGTACCAAACCCTGCCTGTTTAATAAATCTCACCAGTCCTCCACTATTAGACAGGGGATTAAAACTAATCTATCAATCCCAAAACCAAGCACAGAGTGGATTAAAATGCAAAACACATGAGAGTATGGAGATGCTTAATGCTAAATAACAAACATTTCAATCACAGAAATCATTTTTATCTTCTTGTTTATGCTAAGTAGATACTATTAGGCTTAATATCTGTATTAGCACAAGTGGGGGAAGAAACAGTTTTAAGGAGACCTAAATACTTGAATGCTACTGGATTGCTGTGAGCAGAAGCTCTCATGGTGGAAGTGAACACACCCCGGCAGTTGAAATCATGTTTACTCCCTCAGGCCAGCTCAGTGGTGCCTGACCTTTTTCCTGTGTTTTTAACCTGAAGCAGAACAGCCAGTGGGTCCTGAGAAAGCCAGAACTTAAACCTGTTATTTGCATCAGACATCCGAATATCCCTTTTCCCCCACTCCAGTGCTGCCACGACATCGGCCTCACACCCGGATGCTCAGGGCTCCTTGTCACCCGCCTCTGCTTTGGGTGTGGTTTGTTTGGCGTTTTTTAGGAGTATGTGGGAAAAGCTCATCCCACCATAGGATAAATATAATAAAAGATGGAGCTATGTGTGCCTGTATCCCATAGGGAATGACCAAATGTGACTCACACAACAGCTCCCAGTTCACCCGATAATTCACTTTGTCACTGTCACTCTGAATTCCTGCATTCCCCCTTTCTGGCAGGAAGTTCCCCATCTACATCTGCATTTGTCTATCTGCCTGGCAGAGATAAGGATTTGGGAACACTGCACCCAGCTGTGGCAGGAAAAAGCACTCAGTGTTTCCTTGATTTTGAGTGCTGGGAAATGCCCAATGTTTGCCTGAATTCACATGACAACATCCCGAAACTGCAGAGCTGGACCATCTTCTTTGGTATCCAAACAAAAAACTATGCACTGAATCAGAAGACTCAGAAGGTTTGACATGACATGATGCCCACCCGAGATCTGTGCGAGGCCACCATGAGGCACAGGCGGCTCCGCAGGCTGTGGGGCCGCGGGGGTGCCCGGCCGCAGGTGCGANACACGGGGCACTGGGACACACAGGACCAGGGGGACACAGGGTCCCTGGCAGTGCCCAGAGCCAGCGAAGCCCCAGCGCTGCTGCCCAGAGCTTGGCTGAGGGCTGTCCTGCACTCCTGCCCTGCTCAGGCAGTGCCCACCCTCGGGGGCCGGCCCCGTCCCTGCTGGGTCACCCACGGAGCGTGGCCGAGGCAGCACCACCTCCCCAGCAGGTTCAGTCCTGAGCAGAGAGGTCAAAGCCCTCAGGGCAGGACAGCTTCTGGAACACCTCCTGCAAGGAATCATGGAATGGTTTGGGTCGGAAGGACGCTAAAGCCCATCCAGTGCCACCCCTGCCATGGCAGGGACACCTCGCACTGTCCCAGGCTGCTCCCAGCCCCAGTGTCCAGGCTGGCCTTGGGCACTGCCAGGGATCCAGGGGCAGCCAGGGCTGCTCTGGCACCCTGTGCCAGGGCCTGCCCACCCTGCCAGGGAAGGATTCCTTCCCAACGTCCCATCTAACCCTGCCCTCTGGCAGTGGGAGCCATTGCCCCTTGTCCTGGCACTCCAGGTCCTTGGTACACATCTTGTATTCCAGCTCCAGCCGTGGTGTGATGGGGTCCTCAGCCAACCTTCCGTGCTCCCAAGTGAAGGAGAAGAGGGACAACACCAACTTGGCATAAAATGAACAGAATTTCAATAACAACAGTCAAAGACACATCTTTGGAATATTAGATTTATGCAGTGGAAAGGAACCATCAAAACCGTTCCATTTCAGAAATATAAAGGCTTCCTGAGCTAGTGAAGCACAACAGAAACACTCAGTGATAAAGGACATCACAGCTCTTTATAAACTGAACCGGTGGTTTCCCAAATTTAATATGCATGAACACTGCATGTGAGTCCTCTTAAATCCAAGTACCAAACCCTGCCTGTTTAATAAATCTCACCAGTCCTCCACTATTAGACAGGGGATTAAAACTAATCTATCAATCCCAAAACCAAGCACAGAGTGGATTAAAATGCAAAACACATGAGAGTATGGAGATGCTTAATGCTAAATAACAAACATTTCAATCACAGAAATCATTTTTATCTTCTTGTTTATGCTAAGTAGATACTATTAGGCTTAATATCTGTATTAGCACAAGTGGGGGAAGAAACAGTTTTAAGGAGACCTAAATACTTGAATGCTACTGGATTGCTGTGAGCAGAAGCTCTCATGGTGGAAGTGAACACACCCCGGCAGTTGAAATCATGTTTACTCCCTCAGGCCAGCTCAGTGGTGCCTGACCTTTTTCCTGTGTTTTTAACCTGAAGCAGAACAGCCAGTGGGTCCTGAGAAAGCCAGAACTTAAACCTGTTATTTGCATCAGACATCCGAATATCCCTTTTCCCCCACTCCAGTGCTGCCACGACATCGGCCTCACACCCGGATGCTCAGGGCTCCTTGTCACCCGCCTCTGCTTTGGGTGTGGTTTGTTTGGCGTTTTTTAGGAGTATGTGGGAAAAGCTCATCCCACCATAGGATAAATATAATAAAAGATGGAGCTATGTGTGCCTGTATCCCATAGGGAATGACCAAATGTGACTCACACAACAGCTCCCAGTTCACCCGATAATTNCTGGGACCTGGGATTTAGCAGCCACGGCCCAGCGTCAGGAGCCAGGTTTAGTCTCACAAATGCAGCTCATTCAGGAGGTCCCAGCGACTGAAGCCCACGCTTCTCACAGTTTTCTCCATTTGGCTCAGATCCTGGATGATTGTCTGAAGCGCAGTGTTGTGGGGAGTGGCACCACATCCTGCCATCCTCCAGCCCCTCAGGGAGCAGCACCGCTCCTGTGCCACCCGCGCGGCCCGCGTGGGCCGCTGAGGAGAGGCTGGGACAGCTCCTGGCGCCACAGCCTGAGGTTCTCCTTCAGAGCATTGCACTGAGAGGAACTTACCTGTGCCAAACTGCCAAAGCTCCATGCACAAAGGGAAAATTGTTAAGCAGATATAATAAAGTGATATTTTACCTCTGATGACATCATAACTGCAGAATTTCTGAATTTACACCTACCAAAAAGGAGGGTCCCAGAAAGCCTTGCACTGTAAAGGGCTGCTTTTCCTGAGGGACATAAAAAGCTCATGATCCAAGCGGTTTCCAGCTTTCACATACCTCAAATGGTTAATTTTGCTCAATATCCACCACAAATGGGCCAGAAACCTGCAGCTGATAATTATGGAATACCGTGGCCACAGGGGAGTTTCCTCCCCAGCACCATTGGTTAGGGATCGTCTTATGTCCTGGAGCTGTCAAATTTTGACTATTTAATTGAAATTACATATATTAGCATGGGTGTTCTCATTAGCCAGAAAATAAAACATCTAATATTTTCCATCTTGTTGCATCAACATCTGGTGGTGATGAACTCTGAGGGCTGCAAGCCCAGAATGTAAAAACATCAGTGTTTATATTTGTCACCTTTTAGTGTCACTTCCTGGCTCCTTGAGTTAGAAAAAAGGAAAACAAAAGGGGAGGAGTGGGAAGGAAGAATTGCATAATATTAGCCTTCATTTTCTCCTTTTATATCATAAGCAGAATAAAAAAAAATGCTTTAACTGAGGTGGAATTGTCAGCTATCCAGCATATTACAGAATTTATATTCAATTACGGTTTCTAACTATCTTCCATTACCAGATCTTAAACCCAAATGTTGATATTCTTCTTCAGTTCACAGGACTGTTCAGTTCACAGTTCCCAACAACCAAGTGAAACTCCAGAAATATTATTTTTTTTATTATCTGTGTTCTAATCAAATACAGGAATTCCTAAGCTGGTGATTACAGCAGTGCCACTTGTATTTGCAATCTCTGCTTTACATGTTTATTTAGTAAATCAAGAATAGAGCACAGATGAAGAAGCAGCCTACAATAATAAAGCATCTTCTTGCAAAAAGCTTTGAGTGGTTTCTCTAACTTATCATTACATTTAAACTCATTTTTCCCGGTTTTCACCTCTGCAGTTAATAACTTTTATACAGCCATCCTATAATTACATTAACAAAAAAGCAAAATTCCCCCATTTCTCACTACATTACCAGTATTACAGCGTTAATGGCAAATTAACCAGTAAACCTGCAAATTAAGTCAACTCATCTTCCACTGATAGGGCAGGAATCTGTGATTTAGCCAGGTTGGAAGTTTTCAGTGGGTTTTTAACTATTGTCGAGCTTCTGCTTTTCCCAGTGTACCAGTAAAAGCCACCCAGGAGCCGTTGCCTGGCTCTAATCACCACTCAGGCCTTCTCAGCCCTTTGCTGAAGTCCGGCCAGCATGGAAGGAAGGGCTCCGGCGGAGAGCGACCCACGGCAGCGCGCCCTGGGCACCGGGACACCGGGGACATGGGGACACAGGGGGACGGGGGGACACATGGGGACATGGGGACACAGGGGGACAGGGGGACAGGGGGACACAGGGACACAGGGGNGGAGCCATTGCCCCTTGTCCTGGCACTCCAGGTCCTTGGTACACATCTTGTATTCCAGCTCCAGCCGTGGTGTGATGGGGTCCTCAGCCAACCTTCCGTGCTCCCAAGTGAAGGAGAAGAGGGACAACACCAACTTGGCATAAAATGAACAGAATTTCAATAACAACAGTCAAAGACACATCTTTGGAATATTAGATTTATGCAGTGGAAAGGAACCATCAAAACCGTTCCATTTCAGAAATATAAAGGCTTCCTGAGCTAGTGAAGCACAACAGAAACACTCAGTGATAAAGGACATCACAGCTCTTTATAAACTGAACCGGTGGTTTCCCAAATTTAATATGCATGAACACTGCATGTGAGTCCTCTTAAATCCAAGTACCAAACCCTGCCTGTTTAATAAATCTCACCAGTCCTCCACTATTAGACAGGGGATTAAAACTAATCTATCAATCCCAAAACCAAGCACAGAGTGGATTAAAATGCAAAACACATGAGAGTATGGAGATGCTTAATGCTAAATAACAAACATTTCAATCACAGAAATCATTTTTATCTTCTTGTTTATGCTAAGTAGATACTATTAGGCTTAATATCTGTATTAGCACAAGTGGGGGAAGAAACAGTTTTAAGGAGACCTAAATACTTGAATGCTACTGGATTGCTGTGAGCAGAAGCTCTCATGGTGGAAGTGAACACACCCCGGCAGTTGAAATCATGTTTACTCCCTCAGGCCAGCTCAGTGGTGCCTGACCTTTTTCCTGTGTTTTTAACCTGAAGCAGAACAGCCAGTGGGTCCTGAGAAAGCCAGAACTTAAACCTGTTATTTGCATCAGACATCCGAATATCCCTTTTCCCCCACTCCAGTGCTGCCACGACATCGGCCTCACACCCGGATGCTCAGGGCTCCTTGTCACCCGCCTCTGCTTTGGGTGTGGTTTGTTTGGCGTTTTTTAGGAGTATGTGGGAAAAGCTCATCCCACCATAGGATAAATATAATAAAAGATGGAGCTATGTGTGCCTGTATCCCATAGGGAATGACCAAATGTGACTCACACAACAGCTCCCAGTTCACCCGATAATTCACTTTGTCACTGTCACTCTGAATTCCTGCATTCCCCCTTTCTGGCAGGAAGTTCCCCATCTACATCTGCATTTGTCTATCTGCCTGGCAGAGATAAGGATTTGGGAACACTGCACCCAGCTGTGGCAGGAAAAAGCACTCAGTGTTTCCTTGATTTTGAGTGCTGGGAAATGCCCAATGTTTGCCTGAATTCACATGACAACATCCCGAAACTGCAGAGCTGGACCATCTTCTTTGGTATCCAAACAAAAAACTATGCACTGAATCAGAAGACTCAGAAGGTTTGACATGACATGATGCCCACCCGAGATCTGTGCGAGGCCACCATGAGGCACAGGCGGCTCCGCAGGCTGTGGGGCCGCGGGGGTGCCCGGCCGCAGGTGCGACGCTGCCGCATTAAGCCTGCACTGCCCTGCAGAATGGTGGTGAGGTGTCTGGGCAGCGGCAGAGCGGCACACAACTTCGGGCCATCCTCGGCAAGAGAAAGCACAGGCAGCCCCTCGACAACGCCAACTTACGATGCTGGTTGCTTGTCTGTGGGGTCTCGGCTTCGGTGTGGCAGGAGGCTCTGGTGTTACTGCAGCTGCAAAGTGCCGCGGACTGTGTTGAACTCTGCCTTGGTCAGCAGACAGCTTTTCTGACGTCTCCTCATTCAGTAACGACTGAAGTCCTTCACTGCCTTTTAGGAAAGTGTGAAATGCAGAGGTAGATGGGGAACTTCCTGCCAGAAAGGGGGAATGCAGGAATTCAGAGTGACAGTGACAAAGTGAATTATCGGGTGAACTGGGAGCTGCTGTGTGAGTCACATTGGGTCATTCCCTATTCCACGCTACTTTTGCTACAGCTGGGATACTTAAATAACAGATTTCTGCTCTCCTAATCTTTGAATATCAGCAGAGATGACCAATTCAGGAAAGGAGGCAGGGAAGGACGCAGCGGTTTGAGTTTCTCCTCGACCTGGACGCAGGGCTACACAATTTGCCGGGACGGGAAGGAAGCCAGGGCAGCTCAGGCACCTCAGCCCTCTCCCGAGGTGCCCCACGGTGCCCACAGCTCGGCTCTCACCTGCGCGTCCTCGGCAGCCCAGGGATGTGCGGTGGCACTGCCCAGGGATGTGCGGTGGCACTGCCCAGGGATGTGCGGTGGCACTGCCCAGGGATGTGCGGTGGCGCAGCCCAGGGCTGTGCGGCGGTGCAGCCCAGGTGGCACTGCCCAGGGATGTGCGGTGGCACTGCCCAGGGATGTGCAGTGGCACTGCCCAGGGATGTGCGGCGGCACTGCCCAGGGATGTGCAGTGGCACTGCCCAGGGCACCGGGGCCTCAGCTGCCAAAGGCAGGCACGCCCGGGCAGCACCTCCCCGTGGCCCTGTGCCCTGGAGAAGCTCCCCAGGCTCAGGAGCTGGCACAGGGCACCAGGGCCTCTCTGCCCCCTGCGGGCACCACAAGCCTGTCCTCTGCCTCTCTCCCCATTCGTGGGCAGCAGCAGCACTCCCCAGTGACTGGCACTCCCCAAAGGCCCAGAGTGGGTCAGTTCTGGGCTTTGCTGGCATTCCCACTTCCCCTACTTAATCTAACACTCAGCACCCAAGATGCCAAGGGGGAGGTGAGAAGTCAGGATCATCACACTTAAACAGCTCACAGGTGTTAGCAAAAGCTGTGCAAAATAAATTAATGACTTTATTGTCAATAATTGTGGAAGCACTCAAAATGCCATTCAGAAAGAGGAAATACCTTGGACAAAGACAAAATACCTGGGAAAAAAATTAGTCTGTGGAAGTGTAGGACTCGAAGAAACCCATGGGCAGGACAGGAAGGAAAATGGTGCAGAAACTATCTGAACTTAGAGAGCAGCTCTCTAGCAATGGGAGGTGTCTAAAGACCTCTCCAGCTTCTCCCAGTCTGGAGCACAAGCACACGTGTCTGGGGAACAGTCATATTCCCCTCTACAGTCTCCAGCTTCCATCTTCTTGCTCCTGCATGTGGTTGGGGGCCCAGCTACCCCATCTGTGTGCTTTGGGTACCACTGTCAGGAACGCTCATCACATCCAGAAATCACCCAGGGCCCTCCCAGGGTGTGCTTTGGGTACCACTGTCAGGAAAGCTCATCACACCCAGAAATCACCCAGGGCCTCCCAGGGTGTGCTTTGGGTACCAGTCAGGAAAGCTCATCACACCCAGAAATCACCCAGGGCCCTCCCAGGGTGTGCTTTGGGTACCAGTCAGGAAAGCTCATCACACCCAGAAATCACCCAGGGCCCTCCCTGTGCTGGGCTCCCTCTCCCAGCCAGGGCTGCCCTGGAACAAAGAGGGGCAGCCAGGCCCCTGCATCGCTGTTTGGCAGATCAGAGCCCTGCAAGTGTGGAGAGGTTTATAAGATTAATTCTTATCTCTCTGGGCAGTGGGTCAAGTCAGAACCGTCATTCGACGAACTCTGCGGATAATCTCCCTTTATTACTTTCAATCAAACTAAGTGTCTGCAATCTGCAGCATGGTTACTAATTTAGTGAAAGAAATTACCTGTAGAGCTCGATTATATAAGAGATGAAATATAAAATGGTCTGGGTAAGCAGCCAGTCAGTTTGTACATCCCTCAGAGCAGAGCAAAGCTGCTCCAGCCTGGCTGCATCCACACCCGCAGCTGCTCCATGGGGGAAAACACCCAGAAAGGAGTGGACAGTGTGTTTGTCCCCTGCCTAATTAAACTAAGAGAAAAAGAAACTTGTGCTTAGGGCTACACTTGGCATCAAATCTAAAAATTTGCTGCTTGAGAATATTTAACAAATGCGTTTTGTGAGAAATCTGATTTCCAGCATATTCCGGTTAATGGAATTCTGCCGCAGCCCCTGGACAAAACAATGTAAAGCTGCCTGGCTCGTGGAAATCATTCTCCTCCAGTGATGGATAATATAGCATGAGGTTTGCCTTGGTTTGATTAATTTCGGAATATTGCGGAGAAGCTGCATAATCCCTAAGATAGCAGAGAGAAGGAGCAGGACAGGATGGAGCAGGACAAAAGCGCGCAGTAACGAGCACCGGCAGATTCAGACATGTATTATAGAGATATTAGAGCAAGGCACACGGGCTCGGGGCTCGGGGCAAGTGGTGACCACAGTAAGGGGCAACACTGAAAGCAAAAACCGCTGAACATTTCCATGGCTGTGACCAGAGACGGAGCACAAACAAGAAAATTCCCGTTGCCTCTTTCCATTCACAACAGCCATTATTTATACAAGCGCTGAATATGAAAAAGGCTCTAACAAATTTACTGTGGGGTTGGATGGATGAGGATGACGAATGATGGATGAGGGAGGCAGAGGATTCCCTTATTAAAGCATCAAATCTTTCCCTAAATATCAAACAGACATCTCAGCCTCAACCACTCAGCTCAGACCAAAAATTATGCAAACCAAAGAAGCAAAATCTTGCTTCTTGATAAAAACTGAAAATCTGTCTTTTATGTTATGCAATTTTCACTACATAATGTTGCAATTTTTATGCTGGATTTTACACCTATTTAAAATTGAAAAAAAAAAAAAAAAAGGACAAATGTGACCACACAAAACCCCAAATCATCGATGAATTTCAGTACAAATCAGGCAATTGGCATAATTACCAAACTGCCCTGTTTGGCAATCAGGGAAACAGCTCCAACGCCCAGTCCCCAGCAGAGCCCCCAGCGCAGGGCGCGTGGTGGGAACCTGCGGGGATCCTGGGGGGCACTGGGCAGGCAGAGCCGCAGGCAGGGCCTGAGCCCGCAGCCCCATCCCTCCACACACAGCGGGAATTTATTAACTTCCACCCATCTCTGTGGTGTCCTGGACCCCAGCCCTTTCCCTTTCCCCTTCCTTTTACCTGCACCCAGGAGAGGACACAAAAAAGAGCTGCAGTGACAACGGAGGAGCGCGGTGGTGCAAAGGAGGAGCGGTCCCACCCAGGGCTCCCCACAGCTCTCGGCAGAAGTGGGCACCAGCAGCAGAGTGCCCCTGCCACCATCACAGATGCTGCGGGCCACGGAGCCCCGGGCGGCTCACACTGCAGCAGGATGGGCAAAGAGCACTGCCTTAAATCCTCCCCTCTCTGGGCCCAGCCCGGGGCTGAGCCACTGCTCACCCCGGCTGTTCCAGGACATAATGAGAAAGGAGCAGCAGCCCGGGACCCTGAGCGAGGAGAAGCTTCCAGGGCTGCAAAGCACCAAACCAAATGTTCACGAGGGAGAGAAACAGTACAGGAGGATGACAAGTAATACAGGAGAATAACGTGTAACACATGGAAATGGAGTATTTTCAGCTGTAATGTACAGCAGTGACCAATCCTGCTTCCAAAATAATATTGCACAATTAGAGATGATTCACAGCAACCTGCCAGGAACGATCAGGGATATGGAAAATCTCTTGTATGACCAGATTGAAAGAATTTTTTTTCTAATCTTAACTAGGCAATAAATAAGAGGAGACATAACAACAGTGATAAGATAATGAACAACCTACACAGGGGGTAGATCAGCTGCTTCTGGGCCATCTCATAACATGAGTACCTGGGCATCCTCCATGAAATTAAAAGGTGATGCATTTGAAACCAATCAGGGGAATTTCTTTCCACAAATGCAAATTAAACTTGGGGACTTCCTGACACTGACCATGCCAAGCAAAGGAGCAGAGACAGATGCAAAAATGGAGTGGACAGCTCTGGTAATACTAAAATAATATTTTAAAAATCCAGAATTATAGTTATTAATGACAACAATTTTAAAAACCCAGCAAAATACCTCATACAAGTTATGGTTTAATTCACTTTCTAAATATAGGGAATCAAGATGAAAAACAGTTCCTTCTTCTCTGCAGCCCTGCAGCTCCCCAGGAAGGCTCACACTGCACCCACCAAGCTGGTTGTAGGTTTTACTCTTTAAAATGCCCCAATGTTTCCCTCTTCACTGCAGAGCAAATGCATTGGATGAAAACCCAGACAGCTCAGGTCCCGGGCTCAGCATCCCAGGAAATGGAATCCACATGAGAAAACATCCCCTTAACTGCCTTTTGATTAAAGTTTGTCACAAAGGGTTTTCACCCTTTTTTGTGTGGGAAATAAACCCAGCCCAGTCCATTTCCACAAAGAATTGTTTGACTCAGTTTAATCAAAAATAAAAAAAAAAAAAAATCTAAAAAATCTGCTTTCTAAAATTAGTTATCTTTCATGTTAAAGGTCCAAGATTTGCAATCAAGACAGATATTTAGGTGAAAAATTCTATTTCCTTACTACATCACTTTTTGCTGTGAAAAACGGGTGGCTGTAGCTTTTTTCAACCATCTCTTGTTCCTCAGCATAATCAGAGAATCCCAGAAGAGTTTGGGTTGCAAGGGACCTGGGCGTTCATCTCATGCCACCCGCTGCCATGGGCAGGGACGTCTCCCACCATGGCCGGGTGCTCCAGGCCCCCTCCAGGCTGGCCTGGGACACCTGCAGGGATGGGGCAGCCGCCCCTCGTGGGGATGGGGCAGCCACCCCTGGTAGGGATGGGGCAGCCTCCCCTGGTAGGGATGGGGCAGCCTCTCCTCGTGGGACAAGTCATCGGCGTTCTGTCCTTCATCCCCGGGCACAGCACGGCCCTGAGCCCGCAGTCACTGCTGGCAGCACGCCCTGGGGAGGGGAAGCGCTGCACCCATGGGCATGTCTTTGCACTGCAGTTCCGTCACAGCTTTACTGAGGAACAGGCAAGAAAAGCCAGGCAAGAGGTAAAACGTACTCCCACCTGATGCTCTGTAGTCCTGTTTTTGCAGCAGTTGCTAGAATTCCATGCAGGGTGTGTTTTTTTTCCAGTGAATGCAGTTTTTTAGCCCCCCAAAAAGCTATAAATAAATGGTTGGGTAACGCTGCATTTGGGTTTAAAGCAGAAGAGGATCAAAGTGAGGCAGCGCCAGAGAAGGCAACAGCTACAACCTGATTAGGCTGCAAACACCTTTAACTCTTCCTTTATTACTGCACCTGTTAGATTCCTTTTGAATTATTTTAACCTTATAATTTTATATTTTAAGTCTCTAATGAATCCCATTTACGTCCCCTGGGCGGTGTGTTTTGATATCTGGTTATTTATTCCCGTCAGTGCCTGAGTGGTTGTGTGGAAAGGGAGGAGCTCACAGGGGGCACCGGCACTAACACAGGAGCAGCTGGCACCACCTAACAGGAGCCCAGAGTCTCCTGGCCACTAAATTCCACTTCTTTTGTCTCCTTGGAAGTGGTGGGGGCTCAGCTGATGCCTCCTAGTCCCTTCCAGGCATTGTGTGCGATTCCCACGATCTCCTAAAGCTGAGGCGCTTTAGTCCTCACTCAAACATTTCACATGAGCACAGAGTGAAAATGACGGGCTGATGTCATGTTTAGGGTTCAGAGGAAAAACCTCCCAGCCCATCGGACTGCCCTGAAAACAGGGCACATGTCAGCACAAGCTCGTCCCCACAGCAAAGCCTCAGCTGCCGCTCCATGTTTTATTCTGGATGTGCTCCAAGGACACAGCAAACCAATCCACCACAAGCATCACAGCTTTCCAACAGACAGCGCATCCAAAAAGGCTCCTAAATGCAGGAAAACAAGTCTATAATTACATAATTGAGCAGATGCACTGCAAGTTTTCTTTTTTGTTACTCTAGATTTTTCAAAGGCAATGGGACAGCGCTGTGCTAAAAAGCAATAAAGCACGGGTAATTTAATACGAAATTACATCCATATTGAAAAGTTTACATGAAGTTGAGAGCAGGCAGAGGTCAGGTTTGCAGCGGGACTGTCTTTAATTGTGGCCATCAGGTTTAGCAATCCAGATCTCTGGATCAAAGACAAATAGAAGGCGTTTCCTCACCACTGACTAGTGAAAGCCGACAGTGAGCACAGCACTGTCTTGCACCAAAAGGTCATAAAAATGATTATCTGAGGGGAAACATGTCTCGCTGTTCAACACACACCTTCACAAAGGCACCGTGGATTTTTCTAGCAGATTTTTCAGCAATTAGGAGCATAAATTAAAAAATTTACCATCGGTTTTCAGATATAAAGGGGTTTTCTTGTCCTCTAAAAAATGTTTCATCTTTGTGTAGGTCTTTTTTAATATTTTTCAGTTGCTTTCAATCATCCTCTCAGCCCGGTGAAACAATTCCTCCCTCCTTTGGGAAGAGATGTGAGCTGAGACACTGTTTCCTTTCTAAGGTGGGGGGAAAAGAAAAGGAAAAAAAATCAAATGAGGAGTAAATTATCAGCAAATCAGATAGAAACAAGCTCCCCAGATCTGCAGACCCATTGAACAAATGAAGCAATTTCATCTCAGCTCGCTCTGGGGGTGGGATTTTAAGTGGCCAAGGGGGACTGGAGCGGGATGCTGGCAGCCGAAGCATCACAACATTTGCATGCACAGACCACTCAAATCTGCACCAGGAGACTACTTGTGAGAATCCATCTTTTTTCACTTAACAAGATACAAAATATAAAACACATTTGCCTCTTATTAAGCCTCTCTTGTAAGTGGTTCCAGGTCCACCATTTTTAAAGAGGGGGAGAGGGGAGCTTGCATGCTCTCTTGGGAATTTCACAGGAGTGACTGGAGATGAGGTACAGGCTGGAAGCCTTTATTACTCTTTTTTTTTTTACTTTTTTTTTTTTTTACTTTTTTTCCTTGTCTCTAAAAGCACAGAAGGAATAACATTTTAAATCATTAGCATTTACTTTAAGTAGCACTTTCTCCAACTCGGCTTCCCTTCCTGGCCCTCACCCTGCTCGCACAGAGGAGCTGCCCCAGTGGAACTGCCTTCTGGTTTTGGAAGGCAGAAGGTGCTTTTTTTAAAACTCAGCCTTCCAAACTGAGGCAGCTGTGAAAGAAAACCTAATCTTGTTTTTCTCTAAAGTGTACTGAGAACAGGGTTCTTGTGTTTATTAGCACCCAGACCTGCAAAGCATTTTGCCTCTTAGATTTCCTTTAGTGCTCTTGGAGTGGTTTCTGGTTTGGTTTAAAAACAAACCAACACAAAAGCAACACCAACCTCTGCAAAAAACACAGATTTTTATCAGCCTCAACCCAATTCACAGTCCTATGTCACACATTCCACAGCATTTTCAGCGTTTCTATGCTTGTTAAATATTAGATGCAATATTAAAATATTGAAGAGAAAAAAGAAGGATGGTGCAACAGCTTGAATTTATAACCCAGACAAAGCGATCAGCATGGTGAGTTACGAAAGGAGTTGTGGATCCTGCAGGTTTGATCACGTTACAGAACAGAGTTATGAAATACCCCTCTATCAGTGTTGAGAAAGGAAGGAAAAAGAAGTGGCTCCTTTACCTAGAAATTAGGTGTTAATGGGAGCTCTTCAGAGTTAAAAAGAGTCTAATTTTCACTGTAAAACAGACTATGTGTTCTCTCTTGCCATTTGCCTGAAAGGAAACCTGGGCACAGGTGCTTTGTCTTAAAAATTGAGGATTTCTAAGAAAATGGCCTGTATTTCAGGAACAGGGCAAGCTCTGACCTTCATTTCCACAGATAGGAGCAGGCAGATCTTCTAGAAAACAGCAAAAGGGATGGAAAACAGATCATCTGCTGGAAGAGAAAAAAACACCCCAAACCTCATTTCTAGTGCATTTGGAATGGAAACCCTCTGGGTATTTCCAATGCCTCTTTCCCAAGTCCGCAGTTGCCGCATTTCCCCTAAATCTCCTGATTTCCCACTAAAGCACGTATGGAACAGCCCCTGGTGCGGTGAGGAGTTCAGTGAGCGGGTTCAGGCCCTGCAGCAGCTGTGCAGGAGGTGGGACACGGGGAGCCCAGGAGGCGAGGGCGTCTCCAGTGGGATGCGCAGCCCAGGGCAGGAGATGCACGGGCACCACCAGGGCCTCGGCGCCCCGCGGGGCTCTCGGTCCCACCGAGCCCCTCAGCAGGCTGGTGGCACCACGGCC